>JARHVA010000247.1:287500-455000 GCA_037957365.1 Torreya grandis | reverse complement strand
GATTGTAGACACTAGCTCGATGATTTTTTCTTAATTTTGATTCTTATATACAACTCTAAATATGGATCCTTACCTATAAAAATTAGTTACACATGTTAAGGTTCAGTATCACCTTGAAAATTATCAGTTTAGATCACACACACAAGTTCCTAGAATTAGTATTTTGCTCAAAACCCTAGGTCATCTAATTAGGGCATGCCACCTTGAAAAAAAGGGGTTAGTGGGCTCAAGTGAATTCAAGCTAACCTCAAAGAACCATATATAAATGATCACTACCTACATAACTATATACTATGAAGAGGGCCTCAGATCGATGTAGTTCTCCCCGTATGTGGGCTTATGTGTGAAAAATTATGTAATATGCTATATGCAAATGCATCTAGTGATCTAGATTATAACTTGATAAATAATTCTCATGGGCTACTCTTTGAATGCTTTAGATCCATAAAAATACTAATCCCATGACTGCTTTGTAAATAGGGAATAATAGAGAAGTATAACTGAAATGTGTAAATGACTTTATGTAGTGTAGTGTGATTTTGATAGGTTCTTGCTAGATAAGTAATGAATGACATTTGATTTATATTTATACCACACCTTTTAAAATAATTTCATAGGAGGGTTAAATAAGATAAATAGGCTAACCCGTACATATCGAGAGATTTACAATTTGATCATTTGGAAGGTAGGGACACTAATGTTAGATTTGGGATACTAGCATTGACACTAATGCCCTAATCTAGAAACTAGTGCCCTGCATGGCAAAAAGTTGTTGAGGATTTGTAACTGTCTATGCATGATGGAAATCAGGGTCTATGCAAACTATAGGCTAAATGTGATCAGTGTCATCAGAATGTTAGGGGTCAGACTATAGGATAATAAATTTGGCACAGTGAGATGCTGAACACAAGCCTTTCAATAGTGAGAAGGTCATAAACTGAAGCATTGAGCCATGATTGGTATTTTTCAAGTGTAAAAGACTAGTGTGTCATGTAAAATTATATTTTAGTATAAACATTCTCCCTCGCCCTTGAATTTGGTAATGCATAAAGATGAAATTACTGGGTTAAAGAAAATAAATGCATACCTTGGTGTGTACAACACACCTTGATTTTACTTGAGCCCCCTTTGAATTTTTTATTCGTGCATTACCTACAACCAAGAGAATGTTACAATATAATTATATAATATAAAAATTGAATAATTGAAATGATTTAAAGTAAAGAGAGCAAGGAAGGAATATAAAAATGTGTCAATGCAACCATGTTTCCCCTGGTAATTTACTTTGATGAAGATTTTTCCTCGCTAAAGCATTAGATAAAGAGGTTCAACATTTAAACTTGGTGATGTGAAGGGTGAAATTAGAGTCTGATCATGCCCCTAATCTAGTGTAAGGGTGAGCGATGCCAAGGCTATTTAGAAAACTGAATCTCAACTATAGAACTCAAGTTTAAACATAATCTAGCCAATTTAACCAAGGTCAAATGGTGTACCCATCTCAACTTGAAAAGGGGAGTATAGCCAAGGCCATCATGGGTGTTTAATCTCAACCATAATAGTCAAAGGAGCCACCTGTTGTAGACGGATAAAATCTCAATCAGTGCATCTTGGAAAAGTTAGTGCATCAATGTGTGGTGAGAAAGGAATGAACCATGTTCATGCACCTTCATCAAATATGTTGGTAATGGTGTATAATATGAATATATATATATGTGATTTTGTGTATTTTTATGGCATGTGTAGATATTATGTGTCTTGAGTTGGATCATCTAACAAAATATAACCTCTATTATATAAAATGTATATAATATCTATCTCAAATCTAAAAATAATTATTCTGAATTTGTAAAAATTGGTGCCAAATGCATAAGATTTTATCCCAAGTGTATATCTTAATCATGTAAATTTTATCAAATTATGCCAATTTTTACAACTGTGTATATGGACTCATGTATATATGACATCCCCCCCTTTTGAGGTGAGGGGAATGCAATCTGGTAGTCACCTTATCATAAAAGGATAAAATAACCATGTCATATATATATATATATATATATATATATATATATATATATATATATCATGTAATAATCAAACATATAGTGGTATCATGTCTAATGAAGCTCAAAGTATCCAATCATAACATGCCCTTATATGCATGATATGAAACATGTAAATGCCTAAGAGTAACAAACACAAGCTAAACAAACAATCAAACACACACATAATAACACTCAATGTCACTCAAAAGGGGTCTAAGGAGACCTCAAACAATGAGCATGTTCAAATTTCACACTCTAAAGGGCACGACATGCTATAATGTCTGCACACTAATGAAACATCACTCAGTGGCACCATGGTTAATACACAAGGAACATGTTCAAAATTTCCACAATAAAAAAAGGGTATCAAATAAGAATTACACTTAAGTAATCTATGTGATAAGATGAATAGGTGAAATATAAGCAACCAACATAAGCATATCATACTAGTCCCTACATATGTGTTAGCAAAATGTCCTATAGAATAACATATATAGCACACCGTGTAAGATGTAAACATGAATATAGACATGTGTAAGCATTAGTATATAAGCTCAACATGATAATGTAAAGTGATTATAAAATAATGTAACATGTATCAATCATGATCAATGAAGTAGATGCCCCCAACATAGAGTGCCATATGGGTAGAGGAAAAGGTCCAACATATGTATGCTCATGTATCATGTATCTAGTGTATGCTTGTATCACACTGAAGTACCCATGAAATATATGTGTGTATAGAAAGGCCATTTTATGATATCTACTAACACAAAATAAATGACATATATGAAAATGCTACTAAACAAGTGTATACTAAACATTTTTCTATTTTGATTTTTTTGAATGTTTTTGTATTTTCTTGATTATTTGATTTTTTTGTACTTCTACATATTTTAAAGTGAAATAACGAGTCCCATACATCCTCACACTTGGGAGGTAAAGGAGTGCTTAGTGACCCTATGAAGTCCTTTGTTTGCCAAAAATTATTTATGCTACATCATTGTCACTTTTTTGATGTTTTCTAGTAGTTTACTATTGAAAGCCTTTGATATTGGTCTATCGCTACAACCATCATGTGGAATGCAAATATCTATCAAATATGAGTCACATATTTGTAGTATCCACTGTTACCTTCATATTAGTCAACCACTACTACCCAAAATGAAAGGTCAAATGCCATTTCTGATTCATTATCTAGATGGTGGTATCAAATACTTTTGGTCCACATGAGATGGGTAATATATGTACCCAAGAGAATCCAGAAAGAGCAGATAGTGTTGTAACTCATCTATATCATGTCCTAACTATTACAAACATGTAACATTGCAAACTATTTCTAAATTATTTATATCAATCTCAA
This sequence comes from Torreya grandis, assembly GCA_037957365.1. Lineage (NCBI taxonomy): Eukaryota > Viridiplantae > Streptophyta > Pinopsida > Cupressales > Taxaceae > Torreya > Torreya grandis. The sequence goes on along the minus strand of JARHVA010000247.1, from coordinate 451,595 downwards.
AATGTCTATAGTAATCCCCATGAATATTCATAGTAATAGTTAGATCTTTTTGTCATCGATATTTTAGAGTATGCCTCATTGTACCTTTCAATTTTTAAGTTTTGGATATCTAAGGTATTTTTTGTTATTCTTTCATAATTTGTGCACGTCCTTCATTTTTGTATTGCTTTTGCACTATCTCACAATGACTTGTACCATGGCTTGTGATCCAATGATAATCACAATATGGTGATCCTTTTGCATGTACTAGCCTTCCTCTAGAATTGTGCCAATTAAGAGGTAAAGATATCATTTTGTGCTCAAGTAACATAGGAATTATTGTGTGTGGAGCATCTTATTATATCATGATCTATAAAATTTGTTGTGGTGACCTATTTGAGGATTCTACATTATTAACATGATGTATCTTCATTTGTCCCTTATAAGGTTGACTTAAATATTTTAGCCAAGAGGGATGGATTGTATAGCAAGCACTCACATGTTCATATATTACCTTTTACTTACCTTTATCTATATTTGATTTTGTATCATCTGGTGATGGATTATGTTAGAGATGCTCAAGTGGATCAAAACTAAGCTCACTCAACTGTTCATCTATCATATCATGACGAGTATCATCATCACTATCATAATAATTTGAAGCCTTGGCATCTTGATATTGAAAATTGACAATACAATAAGCTCAAATGATTCATTTTATTGTTATTTAATTATCATTGGTTCCTTTTGTAAAGGTTTTTGTCTTTTTTTGTCCTTTTATTCATTTTCCTATTCTTTATGTATATCCATTAACACCTTAGATATTGGTTCCTTTTGAACATCTTGAGATAAATGATTTATCTTGATTGATTCACCCATTTCATAATTTGATATATTATTGAATGGATTAAATTTCTTGGGTGGTACCATTTGAGTAACCCCTTTCATGTCAGAGTGTAACATTTTACGTAACTTGAAGGGTTCATCATCTGCAGGCATTATCTATAATGCCCCATCATATATGAATTTAACACATAAATATAATGTAGATGGCATAAATTTCATAATGTGTATCCAAGGTCTACCCAAGAGTAAATTATAATTCAATGATTGAGACATTACTTGGAATGTAGCTTGTACTATTTTTGGTCCCAATGTCACACCTAATGTGATTTGGGAAACTGGTAGGCTGCATGAATTATGAAATCCTTTGATATGTATGTATGATTTTTGAAGATCATTGTTGATGTTCATTATTTTTAAGAATTCAATGCTAAAAATATTTAGACTGATCAGTTATCAATTAACACTCTTTTGATTACTTTATTGTGAATACTGACTTATATGAATAAAGGAATATTTTGATCAATGATATCCTTTTAAGTTAAATATTTGTGTTCAAAAGTGATGAGTTTTGCATTATTTTTGAGATCTTTCATAATATCAATAAAATAAGCCAATTCTATGTCATTTGGTACTTGGGTTTCATGCAAGGCCTCATATAATATATCTTTACATATAGTTGATTATTTTAAAAACTCAAGGATTGAGATCTTAACATGTATATTACTTAATTGTTCAAAAATATCATATCCCTTAGATTTTGTTACTAGCTTAGGCTTAGAAGGGATATGTTGCATATGAACATATGGTTGGATAGGTTGGTAACCCTTTCCTTTTCATGTAGTGATAACATGGACTGCAAAATCTAAGATAAGTTGTGGGTGAATAATGAGAGAAAGATGGTAGCTATCAATTAAATAAGATCTATGGGGAACAAAAGGCTGGGAGCACATACATTGGTATTATTGAATCTAGATAAGGGTTCATTATTATTGTAATAATAGGTGTAAAGAGAGATTAAATTTTTATCTTGTTTTAAAGAAATCTCTTTGTTTTTACCAGTTTTTAGACTCCATTTGATTATGTCATTGATTAATTTTTTAATGTATGAGAGATAATAAGAAATGAATACCATCATATATTGTGAAATGAAATGATTGTTATATGTATCTATATTAAACATGACTAATTCCTATGTAATTAATACAAATCTATTTTATAAGATTTTAACAATTTATAAATCATAAAACCCTAAGGCAGGTTAGGAGTTGCACAAGAAAACTTAGAGGTTGGGTTCACCAAAATGTTTAACCCTTTTCATATTTAAGGGTAGGGTGAATAATATGATTAATTATGGAATAAACTATTCTAAATCAGGCCAATTAAATAATTCAGATTTACAATATTTTGATAAATATATTGAATTTGAGAATATGCTAAATATAGCTAAGTACAATGCCAAATAATATTCTAAAAATAGGAATGTGAATGGGAAATAATGGGTAGATTATGCAATGATGCTCAGAAAGATATGATAGGAATAATTGTGGAAGAAGATAGTCTGATGATCCACCTTAATTTGTTAGATTATAGAAATTAACTTTCTATCAGCTAGGACACTAACATTGGACTATGGACACTAGGATTGATGCTTATGTCTGATTCAGAATATGGATCCTTTTATATAACAATTAGTTGCACTTGTTAGGGTTTATTGTCACCTTGTAGGTTCTCATTTCAGATTGCCCACACATTTTCATGGAATTAGTATTTTACTCAAAACCTTAGGTCCTCCAATTAGGGCATGTCACCTTGTAAACCATGGATTAATGGGCTCAAGTGAAGTTGAGATAATATCAAATACCCCTCTATCAATGAACATTGTCTACGTAGCCATATCCTTCAAAGAGGGCCTTAGACTGATGTAGTTTTCCTTCATATTTAGGCTTGTGTGTGAATAATTATGAAATATGCCAGATACGAATGCATCTAGTGATGTAGATTTTAACTTGAAAAAAAAACTCATGGGCTACTTTTTGAATGCTTTAGACTTATAAGAAGACTGTTCTTATGACTGATTTGGAAATAGGGAAGAATAGGGTAGTATAGCTCAATTATGCAAATGATTTTTAGTAGTGTAGTGTGAGCTTGAGAGGTGCTTGATAGATAAATGAAAAAATACCTTTAACTTATATTTGTACCACACATTTTGAAATAATATCAAGGGAGGGTTAAATAAGACAAATAGGTTGACTCGTATATATCAGGATATTTGAAATTTTATCATTTGGAAGGTAGGGACACTGACATCAATGCTAATATCCTAATCTAGATGTTAGTGTCCTGCATGGTAAAAACCTTCTAAGGATATGTAATTGTCTATGCAAGATAGAAATTAGTTTTTACATAGACTACATGCTACAGGTGATCAGTGTCATCAAAATGTTAGGGTTAGACTATTAGATAAGTAATTTGGCACAATGAGATGGTGAATTCAAGCCTTTCAGTAATAAGGTAATAAATTCAAGGGTTGAGTCATGATTGGTATTTGTAAAGTATACAAGACTATCATGTCATATAAAATCAAATTTTAGTATATACAGTAGTATAGTTTTCATAAGATTGAAAGAAACTAGGAAAAAACACAACACTATAATTTTTTTGTTGGGTCCCTATTTGTAAGAAGTTGTAGACACTTAATTTTGGTAAAATCCTTATTATTACAATGTTTATAGAAATATATTATGTATATGGGTCATCACTTAAATTAAGGACTTATTGGCCCTTGTTTATCTTATTTCTTCTAATTTATGTAATCTCATGGTTTTCTTTTCTTTTGTTTGTTACTTTATTATGTTTACATTGTGATCATGAAATTTTTATTATCTTTCCTCTCTCTATCAATGTTCATTATTTATCTAAGACAAGAATGGAACTCCACTAATCCTATCTTATGTGGTTTTGTATGCCCTTCTTTTCATGGTCATGTATTGTCGATCTTTAGATCCATTTGTATACTGGACCTTCTCTTTTTTCAACATTTGTACACCAATAACTCTTTAATTCAAACAATGAGAAACATATATATACAAATAATCTATGAGAATTGTAAGAGATCAGTAAACCCAATGAGGTTCCATATGTTGACAAGGAATACATAGAGGGGAGGTTAGTATTGTGTTAGTCCAAGAAATAAAACTCAAATACACACACTAAAATCCTAACATCTCTAGCTTAGACACTAGAGAGAGCACAGGTAATAAAACTACATATAAAAACACAACTAAAACATAAAATAACACACTCTTTTACCTTTCTTGGATCTCCAAATGGATTATTGAATGGCTTTCCTACCTTGTGCATCAAGAAGTCTTTAATAATGAAGCTTGTTTGGCTCTTTATCTTCATCTGAAATAAACACACTAAAATCCTAACATCTCTTGCCTAGACTCTAGGGAGAGCATAGGTAACAAAACTACATATAAAAGCACAACTAAAACATAAAAGAATACACTCTTTTACCTTTCTTGGATCTCCAAATGGATTATTGAATGTCTTGCTTGGCTTGTGCATCAAGAAGTCTTTGACAATGAATCTTGTTTGGCTCTTTATCTTCTTGGCACCTTAGCTTGGATTGCTTATCTTAATATTTGGGCATGGTAACATTACTTGCAGAAGGCTTATGGAGGAAATCCTGCATAATAACTCTATAATATCCAAGCTTATAAATGAAGGGGTATGGAATTATATTTATCATCTCAATAATTAACTCTCACCCAAAGTGAGTTAAGGTTGAGTTTAAACATGGAATGGGTTTAAAATAACCCTAGGTAAGTTGAGATTAAATCCAATTGAGTTAAAAGTTGTCATGTAATTATGATTTTCAATTAATAGGCTCATCTCTCAAATTAGATATTTTGAGATATTTTGAAAGAGCTTGACAACTCATAAAGGCAATGATGAAAAGGCTTGATATTTTGATTTTTGGAATTTCTATTTTTAGATATTCATTAATTGAAAATGGATAATTCAACTAATCATTTAATATTGTTTAATTAGATGATTGATTTTGATTAGCATTTTATCTATTTCAAGATTTGATCAAGTGCCCCGCTTAATGGGTCCATAGGCCAAATTGATAGTTGTTATGCTGTAAGGTGATTAGGGATGAATCCATGAGAGGTTATTATTGCATACAGGCTAATATCCTAAATAGGGATGCCTCAACATGATTCTGAGTATTGATGAATGATGTATGAATAAATTTGAGATGTTTAGTGATTACTAGGCTTAATTTGCAATATTTGATAGAAATCAGTCTGAAGTTTGGTCAAAATCTAGTTATGCCTAGAATTGGATGTTTACAGTTTGACCTTATTTGGGAAGGCATTGTAAGATATAAGCACATTAATGTTTTTTAAAAGAATGAAAAGGTCTTATATGCCTAATGATTTAGTGACAATGGATGAGTTCTAGATGCCCCCTCAAGGGAGTAGTCAAAAAATAAGGTTAGGGATCTATCCCTCGAAATAAGAAAAATTATGAGACCAAAAGGTAAAATGGGGTAGAAAAGACTGATTTGCCCATAGGCAGTTATAATGAATGGTACAATGAGCTGCCCTGAGTGGGTATATAAAAAAAATGATTTGCCTTAAGGTGGTTATAATCATCGATAGAGTAAGGTATAAAGATAATGATTTGCCCAAAGGCAATTATAATAATTAGCCAAGGATAAGGGTAACAAGAGAGATTTTCACAAAGGCAGTTATAATCATGAAAAGGGAAAATAATGATTTGCCCACAGGTGGTTATAATCATTGGCAGGATAAAATCATGGCCCAATTGGGTGGATAGAGATAATGGTTTGCCTAAAAGTAGTTATAACCATTATCACAATGAATACTTGCCCTAGTTGGGTAGAATAAAGATAATGATTTTTCCAAAGGTGGTTATAATCATTAACCTCGAGATTGATCAAAACACAATGATTTACCCATAGGGAGTTATAATCATTGGCTCTATGGGTGGGATGACACATAATTATTTGCTCAAAGGTGGTTAGAATCATTGGCAAAATGATGGGTGTAGTTTGGAAATTTGAAATAGGGGGCTTACATACTGAATACGTACTCACAAAATAAGAGTAAGAAGGTACAAAGGAGAAAGATGAATTTTGACAACTTGCTATTATGGAGATGCACATCCGAAATAGCAAGGATTAACATTATTTCATGATTTAATTACCCTATAATTGGGAAATGATTTGGGTAGATCAATAATTTTTTAGGTGCCAAGGAGAAGTACCGTGATTGCATTATGTAAGATTTTTCAAGCTAAGTTTTGTTGTAACACATGATAGTATGTAACATGATAGAAAAGCATGATAACTTAGCCAAAATATGCATAAGGAATGACACACAATCTAATAAATAATTAAAAACAATGTACCAATGATAAAAACCATGATGATAATGTTGATGTATGAATATGGATGAACTTAAGTATAATTCACAAGGAATCACCCAATGAATGCAAGTATACTAAATCAAGGCACAATAATGAAAGTAAACAAATAGGCAAACAAAAAAAATAACAACCAAGTAAACAAACACATAAAAAGTTTGAAAGTAAAAGCAATAGAAAGTATACTATCATCAACCAAGTCAAAACCTATGTGTGAAGGCTTAACATAACCATAAACAGGTGGTGCCCCCAAGCAAGGATACATGCAAATGGAAGGTCACACTACCAATGGTAGTGAAATGGATTGGAACTAACAATGGATTTTCCCCAGTAGGGTGTATTGAGGATGTCAAACTAGGTTTAAACAAGACAAATTTTTTTGGATTTTTGAGGCTATATATCTCTTGAGGAGATGGGAAGCCAGTTTTTTAATTTTTAGGATTTTGAAATGTTTCCGAATGTTTTTGGAAATTTTGAAGTATTTCAAATAAATAGAGAATGATGAGATACTAAATGGTCCAACTTGTAAAAAAATAAGATCATTTAAATTGAAAATGCTGACAAAATGATGAGAATGTGATAAAGGGTGACTGAGCTAACCTCAACATAAATTGAGCATTGCCTACATAGTCCCAAGATGGGACCTCAATTCACTATAATTTTGCCAATAGAAAAGGCAGTGAGATCTGAACAAGTAGCAACAAGTTCATGAATTAAGGCAAATGGAAAGGCAAACAAAAATAATAATGGTAAGGTGATGTGACAAGGCATAGAAAAGGTGTTATTCCTAATTTTCCCATAGGTGGTTATAATTAGGAATTAATAACATAGGTTAATGATAATAATTTTCCCATAGGTAATTATAATTAGTAACACCAAGTGAAATATTGATTTGCCCAAAGACAATTATAATCAGTAACACCAGTCAAGCATAAGTAAAGGATGTAATTCCCAGATCCATTATCACACTAATTTCATATACAACCATTTGAACACAAAAATTTGAAATTGTTGAAACTGAATCAAAATCCCTTAGTAGAAGGTGTTGGAAGAACCAATGGACCAGGGTCAAAATGGTTAGGTAGGAAGGTTAAAAACAATCTTTGGTTGATAGGAAAGGTATGGTATAATGGTATATGATATTACATTGCTTAAATATGGTGATGTTATGACAATTGGATATAATGGTAATAGGGTTGCCCCTAAGTGACAAGGTAAGGTAAATGGTAGGGTATGAAACAATGACAAGATGAATGGCAAATGAAAATGGTAGGGTAAAAATATGGTTCTATTATTCCTACTAAAGTAGACATGCATTTCTTGATCAACATATGATACAACTAAAATAATCAATCATAAAAATTGCTAGCCCATACCTATTCTGAATAGTTACTCTATCAAGAACATATTGTAGATTTGGACTCCAAAAATATTATTGTGATATTTGATGGTCATTGATTTTGTTTCCTCCAAACATCGAGATAATATGTATTTGTAGCTTATGTAAAGGAAAGTGTGGCCAAATATGGTAAACATGAATAAATATTGGATGATATGTCTAATTTGGAAATGTAAAGGTGGATTGGAATGTCTAATGGTTAGGCAACAAATGAAGATTAGTATTTTTAGGCACACATAATGTTGCTCATTCTAGATTCAACATAATTTTGGTTATGATAGGGTCAAATAATTTTGAATATACTCTTGATAGGACCACCAATTTTTGTTGTTGTTTAGTCCTGAGAGTAGCTACCATCTGATTATGTTGTAGATTGGAAGCTGTATTGATGTTATCTTTAATAATGTCTTCATCAATCAGTGAAGAACTATTGTGCTTAGCTATTGGTACCTCAAAGAGGTTTTCACCAATGAAGTTGTCTTGATTATCCCATAATTTCTCCAAGAAGGTTTCACTAAGAAACATTGACTTTTGATTTTGATTGTCTTCTAGGACCTCAAACAAGGTTTCACTAGAAGATGTTGAGTTTGGACTTTGATTGTCCCCTAGCACCTCAAAAAAGGTTTCACTAGGAGATTGTTCTTATTCTACATGAATGTGTTCTTGGTCTCCCTAATATTTTGAAACTAATATGTCACCATGGATTCAGTTCAATAAGGTATGATTCTATCAGTCCCAATCAACACTTTTGGGAGGTGGAATGTCAATAGAATGGTTATGTTGGGCGGTGGTCTATGAAACGATAATGGAATAGGAAGAGGCAACACAATCCTCGTAGAAGATATTAGGATAAATTATGTTTATGCTAAAGTAATCATCATAAAAAAACATGGAAGGATAAAAAATATATTCAAATTGATTTGTAAGGCATGCATAACCAATATTGTAACAAAAATGAATGTATTCTAATTTTGAATATGAGTCTGACTCAAGGGACTCTAAATTTGATGTTGAGACTGACATTGATTCTACTTCTAATGCTAAATCTTATATTAGTTCAAGAATAGAACCTAACTTCAATGTTGATTCTTCTTTAATTGTGGATGCTAAAAATAATGTCTTGTTGAATGTTTGGTATTGGACAAGTAATGGTCTGTGATGGCATAATGGGCTCTTTGAAAATAAGCTCAGCTAAGAAGGATTTCATAGAGACTAGATTTTCAAAGTGAGACTCATTAATGATGGTAAAAAGGTCAAGATATAACTCCAAAAATACTAGCTTGTCAAAGGGATGCTCTTTAAAAATAAGATAATGGTCAAGATCATGATTTTCCCAAAGGTGATTATAATCATTAAGAAATGACTCAACAAAGATTGGATTTTTAGAGTGAGACTCCTCAACTATGGGTAAAGGATCAAAAGGTGATTCATCATAAGTTGACTTATCAAAAATAGGTGTTTCAAAAAAACATCATGGATTGGTTGGTTATCTTGGATTTGGTTTACAAGTAGTTATAAAATACCAGTTTTGAATACATCTTGGTCTTTGAATGATTGGCTCTGTTGGAGAGGTACTAATTGGATTTGTTGTGGGTTGAAGATTGGAATTGGTTTTTTAAAGTGGGGGATGGTTTGAAATGAATGAAGAATGGCCGATGGTTGAGTAAATAAATCTTTGTAAATAGGCTCATCTAAGATGGTCTTAATAAAGATTGATTGCCAGTCTAGGATGGTAAATATGACCTATCTAGTTATAATTTCACAACCTTGTTGGGATAATAAGCTACCATACTTGGAAGGTCCTAGAATGATAGTGGTAGGGCATTAAGAATCTTGATTGTTATTGTGATCCAAAGGATGAGGTCCTAAAATGGTAATGGTTGGACAATGTGGAGCTTAGTTGCTTACATAATTTTAAGGAGGGTTAATGGTATAGGTAGGGGATTGGGAATCATTAGCATTGAAATGGTGAACTTGGTATGTTACTTGACCCAAGGAATATGCCACCAAACACTATGCTTGAGGATCTTGGATTTGTTCTCCAGATTGAGTATTGTAAAAAGGATAGGGATCCATCTCACAAACCATATCATCACCATAGGGGTCTTAAAAAAAGTCATCATATGTGACACGTTATCATGACCTAATTTTTACATGGCTCCACTATGAGTGTAACAAGACATATCCAAGTGAATGATGAATGTTTCACAAAAAGGCCTAGATTTCTATAAACTCTAAAAAACAATGCCCAAATGACAAATGGTCCAAACTTGGTCTAACCTGGTCAAAGGAATGCAACTATATCTTTAAAATGATGAGTGCTAAAACTTGGTATAAATAGTCTAATGTCAAATGTCCAACGTCAAATGTCTAATACAAAAGGGTCAAGTGGATGAAATAAAAACTAGAATGCCAAACTTAGGTATAAAGTGTTTCAAACAAGTCTAAACTAGGTCTAAAGAAACAAAGGTTTCTAGGTCTTTTGGAAAACAAGGCATAAAAACTAGGTTCAAAATAGGCATTTGCTAGGTCTTTTGGAAAAGGCATAAAAGATAGACTTTAAACAAAATGAGGTCTAAAAGGAAAGAGAGTTAATCTAAAAAATTTGAAACACTTTGGCATAAATTAGGCATTTGGATTTAAACATGAACCTGATCATTTGGCAAAAGACATGGAATACTAGGCATACAAAAGATAGACTACTTCCCCAATTTTAGGCATAAAAATATTCTTTAAAATCGAGTGAAAAATTAAGCTAAGTTACATAAACCCAAAGTGAAGGGTGAATACCTAAGTCAAAATTACATAAGGCCTAGATATAAACCAATCAATGTTTGGATCTAAACTTGTCAAGGCTAATTTCGAGCTCAACTTGGAAGATTAGGATTATTTAAAACAAACAATAAACTAGATAATAATGAATGGTATGAAGGCACTAGGCGTAAATCCAAAAGGCACACATGGTTTTGGTTTTGAAATTGGAACTTGGACATAAGGCAACAAGTCTTTGAAATAGTTTGAGCAACGTGACAATGTTATCATGCTCTAAATATATGACAAATGGTTTACTTCAAGACTTTTAAGGCACAAAACTTAGAATGAAATGGGTAGTGTAATGACACCCTTTTCAATTAAGTGACACACACAAAGGTTTTGACAAAATATTAAGATAAATGTGCGATGTCAAATGTATGACATAACACATCTTCAAATAATGGAGTGATGTATAAACAAGACTCATTTTTTAGACATGGTATGGAAAAAAAAATAGTTTGGACACAAGACCATGCAATTAAAAAGGATAAAATGACATAAAAACCTAAGTATAACGTCCTAAATCCTAAAAATAATAAGGTTACATAGTACTATCAAATTCCATCTATATACTTGCTCTTGAGAAGATTTTAAATTGTTAATCCAAAAAGTAAAAGCACATGAAAATTAGGGTTTTTAAGTCCCTTCTTCTCTCAAGATTTTGTATTATGACATGGAACTTTAGGCTACTCACCCTGCATCAACAATATGTCCACAGTAAGTGGGGCTATTATAAAGTATCAATTTTCATTTATTTCTAGATAATCCCAAGTGTGGTTAACACTATAATTTCAACCACATCATTTGGATCCACATCAACCGGATTGTTGTGAAAAGTTATAGTCCTTTTCACAACTAATACATCTGCTAATTGTTCAGTGTAGTGAGATATTTGAGTTGCCCCTACATTCTGAGGCTAAGTACCACTAATAGAGCTTATTTTAACTGCTCAAAATAAGTGTCCTAGTGGGTCACCCTCAATTTATATACACCACCATGAAGTGGGGTTGAAATGATGTCGAGAGATGAATTCCTAGGTCAATGCTTTGTTGAGCATTATCATTGATGTCAAAGGCGCATCTTGTGAAGGTTGATGTCAAAGGTGACTAAGCCTTGTTAATAGTGAGTGATGTGACAAGGTGCATTGATAGAGTGTTTTCATGAAAGATTATTGTCATGAAAGAAAGAGAAAGAGATAATTTTAAGGTAACTAATGTCCTATATTTTCATGAAGGTACATGTCATTGATGTCAAAGTTGCATAGGAAGCCTAGTCATGACATAAAGAGGTATGTGCATGAAAATGAATGAAAAAATGCATGTAAAGGTTGTATGGAACTATTTGAGCATGTATGTGAGGCATTGAAGTATTCATGAGAGTTTTAGGGTAAGCCTATAGGGGTAGAACCTTCATACTAAGCCTATACCTAGACCTATCTTAGACCCTGCATGGACTATTGAGGTATGAATATCAAATTTCAAGGTAAGTATGCATACATGAGCATGGATAGAGGTGAGATGAGTTTTTTAGGAATGTTCACAAAGTTTGAGGTCATGGTTTGAAGGAAATTGCATGAATAAGTGTTTTAGGCCTTCTCAAGTTCATAGAATAAGGTCTAATGACTTGAGAAGCACTTTCAGATGTTTGTTGGCATGTGTAACCTATACATGGGAACATGAGATATTAAGGAAAGATGTGGAAGGGTTCTAGTTAGGATCTTTAGGAATTGGTTTTGGATTCAAGGGGTAATCCTTTATGAATAATCATTAACACCAAAACCTATGTTAAACCTCCCTAAAACCCTAATAAGGACCCAATGTGAAAGATGTTTAAATCTACTCGTAATGAATTCAAATTCATATAAAATCTATTGGATAATGTATTAAACTCTCCCATGTACCTCCAAGTGGTGGTGGTTAGTCAGATGAGAGAGAAAATGCACAAATACAAGCTTTTTTATCAAGAAATTATTGTAGCTCTCAAAAGTCATATTGGTCAAGAAAATAAAATGGATGGGAGAAAAAGCTAAAGACTCATTTTTTTATGTCCATGATTATTTTTGGATAGCTTATAGAATTCAAATGTTTTAATTTGGTCATCCAAGTTAGCAAGTCGTAGATAGACCTAATGGTGCAAATAGTGCAAAACTAGGTAGAGATGAGAAGATGGATTTGAGGGTCTGAGCATATTAGATTGATGCGAAAAAGTGCATTAAGAGTTTATTAATGAATTTTAATTCATGCTAATTTTTGGAAGAATTTTTGGAGGTCAGTTAATATGGTGAAAAAGTTACTCACAAAATGATCTGTCTAGTTCAAATAAGATTGTGTGATATAAGGTCAATAAATTAGTTTGCAAGACCAATATTTGCCACTAGACCATATGATATTTATATCTAAGGATGGTATATAGATCTCATTTGACCATTTACATGCATAAGGATTTATGAAAAGTGTCTACACAGGTGTTGGAAGTCTAAGTCATCATGACTGTGTGTTGAGGTAAATTGGTAGTTTTGAGTGAGTGAGTTGCAAAGACATTCTTGAGCCTTTATCTCTTGAGTGAAAGTGTTACAAGTATTGGGTAATAAAATTGAGGTCATGGATAATATGTTTACATGTTTTTTTTGTTATATTTCAATAGCTTAAGGGTGTTTAAGCTTCATTATTACAAAGATAGACTTTTGAGGTACATAGGCCTAATAGGATAGTTTGTCTTAAAAGAGATTTCACGGTATGAATGAAGGATACATGTCTGAACAATCATGGATAAGGTTAGTATAGGTCATTATATAAGTTATTAAATGGTTTTTTATTATTGTTTTAGAATTCTATATGGGCCCAAGAGGATCAAGATTTGATGCTAATAAGATAGACCTAATGAAATTAGGTCTCCATGAGACCTAAAAGAGAAATGAGGCCTAATTGAGTTGTTGCAGACCAAAAGGGGTCAAAAGTACATTTAAATAATGTTCATACTATGTTATAATATATATTTTATGGCTAAACTAGAGGTTGAATGTGTGTGTCCAACCAAGTGGTGTGTGAGTATGTGTCTAATATATATACAAGGTAGTTTAGGCCTATTTAAATGTAAGCAATATAAGCGAATAAAAATCTTGCTTAGTAGAGCAAAATGAGTTCTTAAAATGAGACCATAACAAAATATCAGAGATGTGGTGATTGCTGGCCATTTTTTGGCCCACATATCAAAGTTTGCTTAAGTATGAAAAAGGGATATTTTAGGAAAGAAAATGGTAAGTCTTTGGGAGGACTTTGGGTTTTCCAGTAGTGACAACTTTAGGTTTTTTAAAGGCATAGTACAAATCATGTTTCCAGCAGTTATTAGCTTCTAACAGTTTTATAAGTAGAATTAATTCAAGTTTACAAACCTGAATTACTCATAAACAATGTATTTTGGGTTCTCCAAGGGGCACTCCTTGATTATTTCATAAGTTGTGAGTAGTCAGAGGCCCAAAATAAGTAAAGGGGCTTGAAAAAATTGATTTGGTTTTGAAAAATGGTGCTTCTCGGGTTCTTCAAGGGATGAGTCTTTTTCAAAAATATGAAGGGGCTTTTTAGGGCAAAAGGAACCAATTAAATTTTTTGAAGGAACACTTTGATTTTTGTGAAGGGATTTTTCTTCTCCAAGTGGACAGTTGTAATTTTCCCGAAGGGTATGTTACCCTTCAGAGGGACCATTTCAAAATTTCTGAAGGTTATCTTTCCCTTTAGGAGGATCATTCATGAGAGTCCAAAGGGACACATAGAAATCTCAAAGAGTCTCTTACCCTTCAAGAAAGTCCATTGTGAAAGACAGACATGGATAAAAATTCCAAAGAAATTCCTTTGAGATATTTGCCTAAAAGAAATAAGCAAAAAAAGAAACGTGAGACCAAGTGTATCAAAGGAAATGATGGGCCAATGGATGTCAAAATTAGGATAAATGACTAGCTTTTAAAAGTAATTGAGTTTGAAAAGCTCCAAGTCTTAAGGCTTGGGAAACAACAAAGTGATAAGACTTCAATATGGATAAGCTCGAAGTAAGTAGACTTGAAGAACCTAAATTACTTTGCATAGAGTAATTCAATTTTCTCTAAGTACTCTACTTAGAAGGATTTATAAGTGAAGGATCTAGGAAAGTCCAAAGTTAGGGAGTTTAAAGAACCCAAATTACTCTGCATAAAGTAAATCAAAATTATCCAAGGGCTCGACTTAAGCTTGGTCCAACAACACAATAATCATGATGCAATAAATGGAAGGCTACCACGTGGCATAAATTATTTTTTATTCCCCTTCTCTCTTCCTCATTTTCTATATAAATAGAGGCCTTCATGCCAATAAAATGATCCCCAGATTGGTGATAGATTCACTCTATAGAAATCACTTTTTAAAAGACTCTTTTGAAGCAATACAAGGAAGAATTTTCTATTTCTGATTAAAACAAGTGTGCATATTTGGTTTCATTTTCTAGAATATCTGATTTTTATTCATCGCCTACGATTTCTTCCAGCACCTTACTTTTAGTCCTCTCTATTTTATGCAAGATTGCATGAAGTGTCTATTTGTCGAGCTCCTTTGAAGTGTTACTAGTTCATAGTGTCTCCCCTTAGACCTATTTTGTTATCCTTCAAAGTGTAAGGCTTCTCTCCAACCTCTACATAAAAGCTCCATGCCTATGGCCTTGAAACAAAAATAGAATAACCTGTGTCTTATTTGGATTCATCAGTAGTTGGCTCTTTTCCCAGACCAAGTGGATCACTTCTTTTGGTGTATCACCTCCCTTAGCTTAGATTTTATTTTTAGTCATCTTCCTTCCCCTTTTCCTTAGCAAATAGTATATTTTAGTGTGAGATAAAGAGATAAAGTGAAGCACCTAAGGAACTAGCCTCATAAAAATGTCTAGAGGTTCAACCTCACCATAGGATACCCACATCCTGAGGTTATTCCCATGATTGTAGCTAGAAGTGAGGGAGCCTGAAGAACTCTCTCACAAGGGTACAATTCCAAGCTATAATAGTTTTATCACACCCAGTGAGAAAACTACCACTTCCCTTCCATTTTTATGGAAGATTGGTCAAATTTGATGCTATTTTTATTAGTTTATAGTAGTGGTAGCTTTCATCCTTCAACATCTAGCGACTCCAAAGAACACCCAACTATCTAGTGGTAGAGCAATATCCATCTTTCATGCCAAAGGTGATTACAAGATCAAATTTTGTAGGTATTCCTTTTGAGTTTTTTGAATTACCTTTAAACTCAACAAGAGGGTTAAGGTTGACCCATAATCACCCTTATGAAGAATCTATTCTTCTAAACCAGTCATAAGGTATACCTATGAAAGAAGATCTTTATCAGCCCCTCTTGCTGCTTTGATTGCCTAAAGAGATTTTGTGGGCTTCAATGGCTAAAGCCCTTTAAACTTACCAAAATATGATACTATGCTAGTAGAAACCCTCAAAAGTGTTTCTTATTACACATGAGACCAAGCTGTAACTCCTATTGAGCACATAACAAACATAGCCAACTTTTACAACATTCATAATATCACAGTGGAGAATGTGGCTATTAGGATATTAGCTATATCATTCAAAGGAAAGGCATTGGATTAGTGTAGGGGCCTAGATCCTAATTTTATTAGTTCATGGGATAAGCTAGGAACAACCCTATGTAAAAGGTTTGTTGATAAGAGCAATCATCTGTCACTTGCAAAGTAGCTGACCACAATACCATATTTCAAAAGGCACGGGATAAAATTATAGAAACTATTATACCATCTCCAAACTTTGATTTTTTGTATTACTTGAAGGCTCTCAATAGTGACATAGCTATAATGATTCAATCTATGGGAGGAGACATACTACCAAATGCATACAAAGTGGATTTCAAGGTAGAAAATTACCTAGTGCAAGTTGGCAAGCTTATTCCCAGACCCCCCATGCCTTTTTTTCTAGAAATTAGACCACCTCATGTAGTCATTTCCCCACTTGATGTTATACTTCCAATGCCAATAATTACTATTGTGCCTTCACCTAAGTAAGAGAAGGCCTCGACTAGTGGATCCAATGACTCCCAAGAGTAGAAGAATTACTTGGAATTGAAAAGCATGCTCTAATCCTTGGGGAATAATGTGGTCAATGTCAAGAGGTAGCATGCTTACAAGAAGCCTTATCAAGCTTTGTATTAGCCTCAATAGAAACCTTACTAAGCTAATAGGCCATCCTACAAAGGAGGTTTCTAAGGATAGGGATAGATTAACTATGCTAGGTAGCATAATTATAATCTGAACGTTCTAGGCCCTTCGAACTCTTTGGTCCTAATTAAAAACAAGGTGGCTCAAGAGGTTGAAGGGACAATGCCTTGGAATAATTCTTTTAGAAAATCCATTTTCCCAACTAATGGCTCCAACAAATCTTTCAATGATCAATGGTAGCAGGCTATTGCTTATGGATATAACTAGGCTCTTATGGCCCAAAGCACAGAGGTGCCCATGCTAAAAAATCAAGAGCATCCTCCATAACAACAAGGCTTGGATAAAGGGTCAAACCATCTGAAATCCTCAATGGTCATTAGTGAACAAGAGGAATGCTATGTATCCAATCAATAGGATACCCCCATTTTGGCCCACACCCCAGTCTCAGTGAACACAACGTTCAAGAGAAGGAATATGGGTGACAATCAAGGAGATTTCAAATAACCTCTTGTCATTGCTCCTTCACTAAAAAAACTAATAGAAATTACTCCCAAAACCTAGGAAAAGGTTGGGGGTATGCCAATCAACATTTTAGAGCAAATGAATAAATCCAACATGAGCGTACCAATATGGGACATGCTTTCCATGCCTGGCCAAGTAGACATTCTTCAAGAAGGTTTGTCCAAGATGAGTGTTTTTGTAGATGTAGGTAAGTAACCAAGCAAGGAAGTTGAAGTCTTCAGTAATGTAGTCAAGATTCCTTTGGGAGAAATCTCAAGTGGTGTGACAACACCTTAGTCATGCCAAAGTCTATTGCTAAACTACTTGGTGGATAGTGGGGCCAACACCTTAGTCATGCCAAAGTCTATTGCTAATGGGCTGAACATTAGTGTCAGATAATGAAGCCCACGAGAAAGTTTTTGAGAGTGACAAACAAATTACTTGTTTATTACAGTAGGAAGTTGAGTTCTCCTCCCCCAACAAAGCTAAACTATATCATCAATATGAAGATCAGATTGTTCAGCTAAAGTCAAATAAACTTCCTACGGAGTTGGTTACATTTGAGGGCCTTTTTCATGAAGGAGACCATATGAGAAAAGACAAGGTAGTAATATCAACTGATGAAGAAAACCATGGGAGAGTCCTCATCTTCAAGGACAAGCTTCTCAAGCTTGAGAAGGTAAGCAACAAGGCTAAGAGGCATGCTTTCATAGCACTTTGCCAAGAGTATGTAGACATTTTTACTTGGGAATATAGTGACCTAAGAGGTTTTGATCCCAAGTTAGCTCATCATACCATATATTTGGAGGATAATGCCAAGCATGTGAGGCAAAAGCAAAGACCCTTTAACCCCAAGTTTGAAGAGATGATGAGGAAGTAACTAACCAAGTTGATCGAGTCCAAGATCATCTTTCGTATCAAGCATTCATCATGGGTAGCCAACTTCATGCCTATAATAAAAAAGAATGGGGAGATTAGGCTTTGTGTAGACTTCAAAGATTTGAACAAAGTCTCCTTGAAGGATCACTACCCCCTACTATCCATGGAGCAACTTCTCCAAGTAGTTACAAGATCAAAATGTTTCTCTTTATTGGATGGGTTTTTTGGTTCCAACCAAGTTTGGGTGAAGGATGAAGATCAGTACAAGAATGCCTTCACCACCAAATGGGGCATGTATGTGTACCACAAGATGCGCTTTGGTCTATCAAATGCTGGCATAACTTTCCAAAGAGGCATAGACTTGGCTTTCTAGGGGCTATTAGACCAAATGGTGTTGGTTTACTTAGATGACATCATGATTTTCTCTAAGAATGCCAATGAGCATATGGACTACTTGAGGCTGATTTTCAAAAGGTGTAGAGAGTATGGGATTTATTTGAATCCTAAGAAGTGCATGTTTGTTGTGTATGACGAAAAGCTACTGGGCCACATCATCTCAAAGGAGGGCCTATCCATTGATCCTAAGAGAACAAGTTCTATCTTGGCCTTATCCTTGCCCATGTATAAGAAGGGGCTATAAAATTCTTTGGAAAGATAAACTTCATGAGAAGATTTATTCCTAGTTTTGCAAATTTGGTCCAGCCCATCACTGCTATGCTAAAGAAGAACTAAGTGTTCACTTGGTCAAATGAAGGTAAATCAACATTTAAGGATATCAAGCAATCCATTGCTCAAGCACCCACACTTGTGAATCCTAATTTCTCAAGGGATTTCATATTGTATGATTTTTCCAACTTTGATAATATATCATCTATGTTGATGCAAAGAAATGGTGAAGGACATGAGCAGCCATTAGCATTTTTTAATCAGGGGCTTGAAGGGTATGAGGTGAGGTATACCTTTATAGAAAATCAAGTCCTTGTAGTAGTAAGGAGTCTTAAGAAGTTTAGGTCTATGCTATCCAACAACAAAATCCACCTTATGGTGTCTCATCTTGGGGTAAGAGACTTCCTTCTTAACAAGGATTTGAGTGAAAAAAGAGCTAGTTGGATTACTAAAGTCATGGAGTATGACGTAGAGATCAAGGTCACTAAGCTATTAAGAGGTAAAGGCTTATGTGAGCATATGGTTGATAAACTTCATGAAGATAAAGAGGTCATCATGGTAACACAAGATAACCTATAAGCAAATGCACCTCCACCTCACGCTAGTTGGTTCCATGATATGATGCACTTTCTACTAATAGGTGAGTTCCCTCAAGGTATGGACTAAGCCAAAAGAAGGCATTTCAGAATTTAGTCCTTACCTTATGCTTTAGTTGATAGGGTTTTGTTTAGAAGAGACCTTAATGAAATGCTCTTAAGGTGCATAGATGATATCAAGTAGCCAAGCTTTTGGAGCATTTCCATGATGGGCCTACAGGAGGTCATTTTACTCCAAGGACTACTACAACAAAGTTCATGAGGGCTAGTTACTACTATCCCAACTTCTTCAAGGATGCTTATGCATGGGTGAGGAGGTGTCAGGAATGTGCTCTTTTCATAGGTAAATAAAGGTTAGTAGCTTTCCCTCTCAACTTGATTCAAGTGGAGTAACCATTCATACAGTGGGGTTTGGATTTCATTGGTATGATAAACCCCCCATCAAGTGTAGGGCATAAGTGGGTGCTTACTACAACTAATTTCTTTACCTGGTGCGTGTAAGCTATTGCATTGAAAGAATCCAACAAAAGTGTAGTCTTAGACTTCTATGACAACATTGTGACCAGGTTTGGCATTCCATCCACTATCATATCTGATAATGCATTGGCTTTCCTTGGTTTGAAAATAAGTGAATGGGATCTCAAAATGGGCATCTACCTTAGCACTTCTTCAAATTATTATCCTCAAGGAAATGAACTGGCTAAGTCTACAAATTAATATTTTTTAAGGATTATCAAGAGGACCATGAAGGAGAATCAGAGGACATAACACACCAAGTTGAAAATAGCCTTATGGGCTGATCGAGTAACTCTTAAAGCTACTGTTGGTAATTCTCCATATGTTCTAGTATATGGAAGGGAGGCCAATTTACCCATTTCCCTTGAGCTACTTGCATTAGAGCTATCCCATTAACTGGAGTTGTTAGAAGATGAACACATGAATGTGAGATTGGTAAAACTCACAGAACTTGAGGAAACAAGGGACCTTGTAATGGAGATGCTAGAGGTGCATCAAGATCCTATCAAAAAGGCTTTTGATAAGAGATATACAATAAGGAATTTTTAGGAAGGAGACCTGGTTCTCAAATGGGACTAAAAAAAGGCCAAAATAGGCAACCATACCAAGTTTGACAGCTTGTGGAGTGGCCCTTATTTGATCCACAAATGCAAACATCATAACGCTTGTTAGTTTGCCCAACTAGATGGGGAGATATTACCCATCCCAGTCAATGGGATTCATCTAAAGCCATGTTATTAGAAGAGTTTTTAGCCATTGTATGTTGTTTTACATTTTGTATAGATTTTCATGTTTTTCTCTAAGTGCTTTGTGTACATCCAGTTTAGTTATTTGTTTTCCCTTCCCTAAGTGCCATGGGCATAGTTTGTTTCATTTTAGTTTTCCTTATTGCTTCAAGGGAGATTTCCAAAAAGAGCCAGCTTTATGCAAAAGTAGTGACTCCACACCCAATGGATTGAATAAAGCAAATGAGATAGGTTCTCAAGCATAGTAGGCATTCTTCCCTATGAATCATAAAAAATGTTGGCCATTTTTTGACCCATATATCAAAGTTTGCCTAAGTATGAAAAAGGGAGATTTTAGGCAAGAAAATGGTAAGTCTTTGGGAGGACTTTAGGTTTTCTAGTAGTGACAACTTTAGGTTTTTTGAAGGCACAATGCAAATCAGGTTTTTAATAGTGCTTAGCTTCTAATGGTTTTATAAGTATAATTAATTTGGGTTTACAAACCTGAATTACTCATAGACAGTGTATTTTGTGTTCTCTAAGGGGCACTACTTGATTACTTCATAAGTTTTGAGCAGTCAGAGGGCCAAAATAAATAAAGGAGCTTGACAAACCTAATTTGGTCTTGAAAAATGGTGCTTCTTATGTTCTTCAAGGGATGAGTCTTTTTAAAAAATTTGAAGGGGCTTTTTAGGGCAAAAAGGACCAGTCAACTTTTTCGAAGGAACACTTCAATTTTTATGAAGGGCTTTTTCATCTCCAAGTGAACAATTACAATTTTCCCAAAGGGTATGTTACCCTTCAGAGGGACCATTTCAAAATTCCTGAAGGGTATCTTTCCCTTCAAGAAGATAATTCATGAGAATTTGAAGGGACACATAGAAAGCCTGAAGGGTCTCTTACCCTTCGAGAAAATCCATTGTGAAAAGCTTGAAGGGTAATTTTGAAGATAAACACAAACAAAAAGTTTGAAGGAATTCATTCAAAAAAATTATCTAAAGAAATTCCTTTGGGAGATTTACCCAAAATAAATAAGCCAAAAAAGAAACCTGAGACCAAGTGTCTAAAGGAAATGATGGGCTAATGGGCATCAAAATCAGGATAAATGACTAGCCATTAGAAGTAATTAGGTTTAAAAAGCCCAAAGTCTTACAGCTTAGGAAACAACAAAGTGAGAAGACTTCAAGATGGACAAGCTCGAAGTAAGTAGAATTGAAGAACCCAAATTACTCTGCATAAAGTAAGTTGAGTTTCTCTAAGTATTCTACTTAAAAGGCTTTATAAGTGAAGGATCTAGGAAAGTCCAAAGTTGTAGAGTTCAAAGAACCCAAATTACTTTGCATAGAGTAAATCAAGATTCTCCAAGGGCTTGACTTAAGCTTGGTCTAACAATGTGAGAATCATGATGTAATCAATGGAAGGCTGCCATGTCGCATAAATAAAGCAAAAAAGGGTAATCAATAAAGGACAAGTGGCACAAAGATGTTCAATAAACATGGGAGAGTCTAAGCGGCTGGTAGTTAGAAGTTATGAAGGCTCTCATTTGTCATGGTTTATTTCCCACAATCACCATTAAATGCTTAAATGTTTCATGCCAAGAAGAAACATTCCAGCTGCTCATAACATGACTTTTTAGACATGCCAAAAAAAGTCTCTAAGATGGGAGGGGCTCAAGAGTATTATCTGGGATCCTAAGTGATGCATTAATGGGAAATAAGAAATTTCAGCATCAAATTTCCCACCATCGGTGGCTTCTTATTTCTTCCCCTTCTCTCTTATCCCTTTTTAATATAAATAGAGGCCTTCATGCCAATAAAATGATCCCCAAATTGGTGATAGAATCACTCTGCAAAATTTGCTCTATAAAAGACACTTTTAAAGCAATACAAGGAAGACTTTTATATTTATGATTAAAATAAGTGTGTAAATTTGGTTTCATTTTCTAGAATGTATGATTGTTATTCATCACCTGTAATTTCTTTCAGCACCTTGCTTTTAGTCCTCTTAGTTTTATGCAGGATTACATGAAGTGTATGTGTGTCAAGCTCATTTGAAGTGTTACCATTTCATAGTGTCTCCCGTTAGACCTATTTTTTTATCCTTCAAAGTGTAAGGCTTCTCTCCAACCTCTACGTAAAATTTCCATGCCTATGGCTTTGAGACAAAACTAGAATAACCTGTGTCCTATTTGGATTCATCAGTAGTTGGCTCTTTTCCTAGACCAAGTGGATCAATTCTTTTGGTGCATCACCTCCCTTAGCTTAGATTTTATTTTCAGTCATCCTCCTTCCCCTTTTCCTTAGTAGACAATATATTTTAGTGTGAGATTGAGAACTAAAGTGAAGCACCCAAGGAACTAGCCTCATAAAAATGTCTAGAGGTTCAACCTCACCATAAGATACCCACACCCTGAGGTTGTTCACATGCTTATAGCTGTAAGTGAGGGATCCTAAAGAAATCTCTCATAAGGGTGAAATTCCAAGCTATAATAGTGATAAAAATTGATTAGGTGTTTGAGTTGGTGCTGAGGCAATTAGGGAGTTGGTTCTTCCTTCCAAGTATGTGTTTTCGAAAGCCTAATCAAGTGGGTGCTTAAATTTATTGGGGTTAGTACTCTAAGTTGAGTTGGTTCTCAATATAATTTGATCTTTTATTTTATAATTATTTGGTCTATTTACAAGGATCATAGTGGGTTTTATTCCCCTTGAGTGTCAGGATCTAGGAAGCACAATTGATTACTTTTCTATAAGCAATTTAAACACAGAATTGAACCAGAATGATTAAGTAACTAGAAACTTGAAACAACAAAGAATATGAGAAACAATACTATCTGTATTAACACTCTTCTTGAATACAATAAATAAATCTTCCTCTCCTCCTCACACCTCTTGGGTGTATAGTATTTCACTCAAGAGTTTTCTCTCTCTTTCTCAACCACAACTAACTCAACAACCTGAGTTGTTATCCCCTCCTTGATAGCTTCATCTAATCTCCTTGACCTTGCACCTTGCAGATCTCCTTTGACCTTGCTTTCTTGCTTCAATGCTTTACTTGCCTTTATTACAATACATGCCTCATGGGTCTCTTAAATAGGATCCCAAGCATACAATAATTAGACTTCTAATTACAATAATTAGAAACATAGACTCAAGACTTAAATTAGTCTTCAACATGCAAACACTCTCGGACCTCTTAAAATTAGATGAGTCTAATTTTGGAAATGCATTCTGGAAACGCATGCAAATGCATGCACATGCATAGGTGACCGACATCGATTGCCATCGGTCTACTCCTAACTGACGTCGATCAATCCTTGGTCCCTACCTGACTGATGTCAATAATACTGCCGATGCCAGTTACTGGTTGAACTTAGCAACCTCCTGATTAGCATCCTAGTGAAGCTTTTAGCTCCACAACTTAACAATCTCCTACTTAGAGATAAATAACTGCACCTATACAACAACCTCCACTAACCATCTCAGGCACCTCCATCTTCAAGCTCAATTTTGAAGACCAACCACCACACATCCTGTGATGCTACACCTGTCATCCAAGTAACCTACCACATCTGAACCTACATACCATGTAGAGAAGTGCTTGACCCTGCATAAATACCTGCTACTGGTCTCTCTCAAATACCTAAGAATCCACTAAATTTCTCTCGAGTACTCCTTTCTCGAATTGGCTCCAAAATTTCTAACAATTCCCACTACTTGGGAAAACTCAGGTCTAGTACATACCATGTACTTAACCTCATCATGTGAATTGGGACACTATTCTGTGAACTGTCCATCCATAAGTGTGCTAACCTATTCTGCATCCTACATCTTGAACCTCACCACTGCCTTATTCACACAATCATCCTAAGACAACATCAACTTGTGATCTTCCCTGTCTCTAGACATACTTATGCCAAAGAATCTTGTTGCTCCCAAATTCTTCATGACACCCATCTGAACTAACTTTACCTTTAGCTCAACAACTCTCTGCATGTGTAACCCTGCAACAAACATACACACTATAGTAACAGGATAATGTAGCTAATATTATCCAACCTGGTAAAAGAAAACACAATGGTCACATTGACCTTGACTAAAGCCATGCTTAGTCATATCCCTGTCAAACCTCCATTGCCCTGCAGCTTGCTCAAGACCATATACCTTGGCCTTCCATCTCACGTGTCCATCCACTCTTTTCTCTAACTTGGGAATCCATTCATCTGTCAGTGCTTTTATCCCGACTGAAAACTCTATCAAATCTCCCACTTGGTTCTCTTCTGAAGAATTCATGCCATGCTCCCACTATTTCCTAGATTCTACCTGCATTGCCTATTCACATCTTCCTGGTTCTTGACCATCAAAAAGCAACAAGTAATATAAAGAAGGTGAACAATGGATATGAGGTCCACTTACCCTTTTAGTCCTCCATATGGGCGTTTGAGACTCCTTGACAGCTTGCTGTCTACCCAACATCCATTCCAGTGACCGATCTTGGCCATCTCTCAGTCTGCACCTGACCAGCATCGGTTCCATGTGACTGACCCACCTACCGATGTCGATTCCCCCTGACCGATGTTGGTCTCTACCTGCCTGACACTACCGACTCTGCTAGTTTGCACATGATCAAAGTCGGTACCTGCCTGATCGACATCAGTTCCATGTGACCAATGTCGGTAACTATGTTTTCCTGTAAGTGATGCCTTCTTTACCAACGAGCTCATCTTGGATCAAAACCCTGTCCAAACTGCCCTACTCAGAATTATTCAGCCCTTGTGACTGATCTCTGTCCATCATCTCCTCCATAAACACCAAGGCTTCCCTGTTCTTGTCAAAAACATCAAATTTTTGTTTCCTACAATGACTACAATCTATGCCCTCTAAATCTGAACTCATACCTTTTGACTCAAGAATGTCCATTCCCTTCTTATTTATGTGACCAAGCCTACTAAGCCACATCTTCAAATCTACAGCTAAAGTAGATAAACCAGAAGTAGAATTAGTAATACAAGTAGATAGATAAAGAGTACCTAATTTCTTACCTCTTGCTAAAATAAGTGCACCCTTGGAAACCTTCTAAGAATCCACTGTGAGAGTTACTGTGCATCCTTCATTACCCAACTTTCCTATAGAAACCAAACTCTGCTTCAGGACTGGGACATGCATAACCTCCTTCAACACCCATGTGTTGCCCGTCTACAATTCCAACTGCACTTTCCCTTTGCCAACCATTTGACAAGGTGTACCATCCCCTAAATAAAGCTCTCCAAAGTCTCCCTAGACACATTCATGGAACAATTCTCTATTTGGGGTTGCATGAAAAGAAGCACCAAAATCTAAAACCCATGATTCTACCTGGCTATCCAAAGAAAGTATGAGAGAATCTTGTGTTGCAATACCTACATCTTTTGCTTCTTCATTGCCTTCATGTTGATTTTATTTATCCTTCAACCAACAATCTTTCTTTGTGTGTCCTCTCTTTCCACAATTCCAGTAGGTGATACCTCCATTTCTGGATTTGGATCTCTTTCCCATCTTTGACCTTCATTTCCCTTGCTCGACCTTCTCTCTTTGCCTTCCCCTGCTTTCAGCACTTAGAGCATTCCCTGATGATTCACCTGTGCTTTTTCTACAAATTTCTTCATTCAAGATTACACTAACCACATCATCAACTTTTAAGATTTTAGAAGCACGCAGTATTACTTACTGCCATTACCAAACTATCCCAACTTTTAGGTAAAGAGCATAAGATTAAGAGAGCTTTTATTTCATCATCAAAAACAATATTGACTGAAGCTAACTAGTTTACCAAACCATGGAAATCACTAAGATGACTATATATAGATCCACCTTCCTGCATTTGCAAAGTAAATAACTGCTTCATAATAAATACCTTATTTGAAGCTGAGGGCTTTTCATATAAATTTTTCAAAGATCCTATCAACTCTTCTGTTGTCTTACACTGTGATAAGTTGGAAATCACAGATGATGCAAGGCTCAACCTTATGGGTCCCAGAGCCTTCCGATCAAGAAAATTCCATTCTTCATCCTTCATATCTGTGGGCTTGGATGCAACCCCACCCAATGGTAAGTACAAATCTTTCTGATACAAATAATCTTCTATCTACATCCTCCAATGTTGATAATTCTTGCCATTAAACTTCTCCATTCATAGCTTACTTTCTTCTGCCATTGATGTAATCCCACTCAATTAGAAACCCCTGAGAATGACCTGTAATCAAATAATAACCTACTCCCTGCAACCTTGCTCTGATACCACTTTGTCAGGATCTAGGAAGCACAATTGATTACTTTTCTATAAGCAATTTAAACACGGAATTGAACCAGAATGATTAAGTAACTATAAAATTGAAACAACAAAGAATATGAGAAACAATACTATCTGTATTAACACTCTTCTTGAATAAAATAAATAAATATTCCTCTCCTCCTCACACCTCTTGGGTGTACAATATTTCACTCAAGAGTTTTATCTCTCTTTCTCAACCACAACTAACTCAACAACCTGAGTTGTTATCCCCTCCTTGATAGCTTCAGCTGATCTCCTTGACCTTGCACCTTGCAGATCTCCTTTGACCTTGCTTTCTTACTTCAATGCTTTACTTTCCTTTATTACAATACATGCCTCATGGGTCTCTTAAATAGGATCCCAAGCATACAATAATTAGACTTCTAATTACAATAATTAGAAACACAGACTCAAGACTTAAATTAGTCTTCAAGATGCAAACACTCTCAGACCTCTTAAAATTAGATGAGTCTAATTCTAGAAACACGTTCTAGAAATGCATGCACATGCACAGGTGACCGATGTCAATTGCCATTGGTCTGCTCCTGACTGACGTCAGCCGATCCCTGGTCCCTGCCTGATCGACGTCGACAATACTGCCGATGCCGGTTACTGGTTGAACTCAACAACCTCTTGATTAGCATCCTGGTGAAGCTTTTAGCTCCATAACTTAACATTGAGGGTTTTTCACTCATATGGGTGTTTTTTTGTGTTATGCTCATGTGAATAGTCTTTATGCATTGCTAGATATCAATGTTGATTTCATAGTTCATAAATGATTGGATATAATTGAATTTTTTTTTTTGGTACACTAATTCACCCCCCATCTCAATGATTATGCTTCCAATAATTAGTATCAGATCTTGGTCCTTTAAACCTAATATCTTAAAGGAGATTCTAAAAGCACAAACATGTCTAGTCATTAGGTACAAGGAGGTTTCTCAACCAATAAGGATCCTCTCTTCAGTGAAACTAACTATGCATTTTAGAGCATCAAAATGAAGACTTATCTAATGTCCTTAGGCTATGACATATGGAAATATGTTGTTGATGGATTCAC
Source organism: Torreya grandis (assembly GCA_037957365.1). Taxonomy (NCBI): domain Eukaryota; kingdom Viridiplantae; phylum Streptophyta; class Pinopsida; order Cupressales; family Taxaceae; genus Torreya; species Torreya grandis. Next base: position 423,656 of record JARHVA010000247.1, on the reverse strand, counting down.
TCCACCTTCTACACCACTAACTGATGTAATAGGTAATAAGTCAAGTGAGAACAACTTAAAGGCAATGAATGCCATCTTGTGTGGTCTTTGAGAGGCATATTTTGTAAAATTCATGCATTGTGATACAACCAAAGGGATTTGGGAAAATTTATAAACCATCTATGAAGGAGACACCAAAGTGAAGTTATCAAATTTGTAGACCCACTAAAGGAAATTTGAAAGTTTGAGAATGAAGGATGATGAAAATATTGCATCTTACTATTAAGAGTAGATGAAGTGGTAAATGTCATCAGAGGTCTAGGAGAGAAGTTGGAAGAATCAATAGTACAAAAGGTATTTATATCCTTGACATCTGAGTTTGATTCAAAGGTATCTACTATGGAGGAGATCAAATATCTTAACATACTATAGATGGATGAGTTTTATGGCATATTGATTGCCTATGAAATGAAAATGAGTGATGGAAGACCTTTCAAGAAGGAATCTACTTTCAAAGCTAAGAAAAAGCCACAAGGTAAAAAGGCCAAGGATGATGTTGACATAGACATTTATGATGATAAGATATAAGACATGCTTGTCAAAAAATTAAGGAAAGGATTAGGTAAGTATAATGGAAAATTACCATTTAAATGCTTTAACTGTGTTAAGATTGGTCACTTTGCATCTAAATGTCATAACAAGGATAAGAATGAGCATGATGGAGAACATAATGAACATCATGGTGATGATAATAAGGTCTATAATCTTGATAAGAGAAAAAATGATTTTAAGAAGTATGAAGGTAAGAAAGGGTCATTCAAGAAAAAGAGAAGTTTCTATACCAAAGAAGATATTATCTCATTTGATGTAAGTGACACAAGTACATCTGATAGTGATAAAGATAGTAATGATCATAACAATGAAACCTTATTCATGGATATATAAATAGAGAATGAGTGTTTTTAAAAAGAGAAAACTCTTATGGATGATGAAGAATCAAATGAAGAAGAGGCTAAAGTGTACCTTAAAGGTAGAATGGGTGAGTGCTCTAGAGGTGTTGAAGTTCCAATGAAGGAAGAATAAAAAACTAAGATCATTGGTTAAGATTTATGAGGAAGAAATCAATATATTTGAAGAAAGACTAAGCAAAAACACCAATGAACATGAGGAGATCATCAAATAGTTGGAAACTTAGATTGAAATTGTCACTACAAGTCTTAAAACCAAGGAGGAAGAATGCATCAATTTTGGAATAGAAATGGAGTCCTTAAAGGTAGAATTGGATCAAAAAACAAGCAAGTTGAAGACACATCAGACATTTGAAAAGAGTATCAAATTCCTTGGTGATATTTTGAGTAGTAAAAGGTATCCACATGACAAGACAAGTCTTGGATTCAAATAAAACCAAAAGGAAAACAAGGAGAGTTAGATCTCAAAGACTTATGCAGAAACTCTCAATTTTGAGACTCAAATTGATCATTAACAAGTTAAGAAGATTGTGACTCCTTCAAGATATAATAAAGGTAGAGGTGCATCATTCAACATCAAATAAATAAGGTATGTGAAGTCATTCAATGGTTACTATTTATCATTCAATCAATATGGACATAGAGCTATGGATTGTAAACATTATACAAGAATTAATTCCTCATGGAGGAATAGGGTAAATGTCTATTACAATAGTTGACACAAAATAATGTGCTATAATTATGATCAGAGAGGACATATTTCAAGGGATTTCAATATAAGGCATATGAGGAAGATAAGTCAAGACAAAAGGCTATATGGTCATACACTTGAGAAATGGATCAAGAAGTTAAACCTTGTGGACAAGGTGGAGGAACATAAGACTAAAGGAGAAGAATCTATGTTATATAAAACTACCTTTCACATTCAAGATGAAGGCATGAAATTGTATATAAATAGTGGTTTATCAAGCCACATGACAGGAGACAAGATCAAGTTCATCTCAATGAAGAAGAATGTTGTAGGAATAGTGATATTTGGAGATAACACAACTATCAATATAGTTGGCAAGAGTATTTTGAGTTTAGATATTGGAAAGAGAAAGATAGATAATGTGTTACATGTGGAAGGTTTGAAACATAACCTGCCTAGTGTAAGTCAGATGTGCAACTAAGGACACACACTAACATTTCATGACAGAGGATGTGATATAAGGAAATATAAATCAGGAAGACTAATTACCAATGCTAAGAGGGCTGAGGAAAATCTACAAGTCTTTAATGAGATAAATAAGGAGAGATGATTTATAAGCAATATGGATAAATTTTAGCTTTGGAATATAATATTGGGCCACCTAAAATTTGATAATCTGGTCAAGATAAGCTCTAATAAGTCTATGAAGAACATGCTTAAATCACCAAACCTACAAACACACTTTGCAATGCATGTCAACATGGTAAGCATACTAGAAGAAGGTTCAAGTCTAAGGAGTACTCTACTAGAAGAGATTTGGAGTTAATACACATTGATCTCTATGGGCCTTTAATAATCCAAAGTAATCAAGGAGATAACTACTTCATGTTACTTATAGATGACTACACAAGAATGACTTGGGTAGTATTCTTGAAAGAAAAGTCAGAAGCTCTTCATAAGTTCAAGGCATTCAAGGATCTTGTTAAGAATGAGAAAAATAGAAATATCAAATGCTTAATATCTGATAGAGGAGGAGAGTTTTGGTCCAATGAGTTCAATGACTTCTGTGAGGTCAATGGGATAAGGAGATAGTTCTCAGTAGCTAAAAAACCTCAATAGAATGGGGTAATGGAAATAAAGAATAAGATAGTTCAAGAGATGGAAAGAACTATGATAAATGAGTCAACGTTAGTTGATGGATATTAGAGAGAGGAAATGAAGAATTTTAGTCTACATTTTGAATAGAGTATAGATAAATATTAATGGTAATAAGACTCCTTATGAATTATGAAAATGTAGACCTACTAATGTGGAACACTTTAGCGTGTTTGGAAGGAAATGCTTCATCAAAAGAGATGAGGAAGACTTAGGTAAGTTTTATTCTAAGTTTGATGAAGGTATATTCTTGGGATACTCATCAATGAGTTCAACTTGTAGATTCTATAATAAGAGGTTGTAGAAGATAGTGGAAAGCACCAATGTGAAGATTGATGAGACAAGTTCTAAGAAGTCACACTCACAGTCAAAGGATACATAAGAGAATCTAAATTTTAAGAATGAAGAGGAAACAATAGAGATTGATGGGGAAGAATAAGAAGTTGAGGAAAGACAAGATTCAAAAGGTCCTTCAAGACATATTCAGAGAGACCATCCTGAATCACAAATCATTAGCAATAAGGATGCAGGTATACAAACAAGGAGAACACTTGTAGGTAACCTAAATCAAGATAATGTTGTTTTATTATCAAAAATTGAATGTAATGATATTTTATAATTAAGCAAAGATAATTTTTGGATAGGTGTTATGAATGAGGAGTTAGACCAAATAGAGAAGAATGAGACTTGGGAACTAGTTCATAGACCTAAAGACAAGAATGTCATTGGCACAAAATGGGTGTTTAAAAACAAGTTGAATGAAGATGGAGAAGTAACTAGGAACAAGGATAGATTGATATGTAAGGGGTATGTAAAAGTTGAAGGGGTAGAATTTGAGGATAATTTTGATCCAGTAGCAAGATTGGAGGCCATTAGATTGTTTCTAGCATATACAAGATTGAAAGGGTTCAAGGTGTACCAGATGGATGCCAAATCTAATTTTTTGAATGGGAACTTGGAAGATGAGGTGTACATAGAGAAACTTGAGTGTTTATCACTACTAGTTAACAAGGACTATGTTTGTAGATTGAAAAATGCTATTTATGATCTAAAATAAGCTCTTAGAGCTTGGTACACCACATTGGCTAGGTATCTATTAGATCTAGGATTCAAAAGAGGAGTTGTAGATAGTAATATAAACATAAAGATAGAAGATTACCATCAATTTATTTTAGTTTTCTATGTGGATGACATCATATTTGGTGGAAATAATGAGAATATGACTAAGGCCTTTGTAGATGTGATGAAGAAGGAGTTTGATATGTCTATTCTAGGAGAACTATCATTATTTCTTGGGCTACAAATCATTTAATTAGAAAGAGGTATATTAATTTCATAAGATAAGTACATAAGAGAGATGTTGAACAAGTTTAAAATGGAAGATTACAAGGTAGTTAACACACCTATGATCACAAGGTGTAATTTTAGCAAGGAATATGAATATGCCAGGGTCAATCAGACATCATACAGGTTAATTATTGGAATTTTGTTATACACTAATACCTCTAGACTTGATATTATGCAAGCAGTAGGTCTTATGGGAAGATTTCAAGTAGACCCAAAGGAAAGTCATTTACAAGCAGTTAAAAAGATACTTAGGTATCTCAAGGGGATTGTGGAGTTTGGTTTGTGGTATCCAAGGAGAAAGGAGTTTGATTTAGTAGCCTACATAGATGCAAATTAGATAGGGAGTCTAGATGATAAGAATAACACTAATGGAGGAGCTTTCTACTTAGGAGAGTGCTTAGTATCATGGATAAGCAAGAAACATCCATTAGTGGCATTATCAACTTGTGAGGATGAACACATTGCAATAGCTTCATATTGCTCTCAAGTCTTATGGATGAGAAAAACCTTAAAATAGTACAAGGTTGAATATGATAATCATAACCCTATCTATTATGACAATACAAGTACAATAAGCATTTCAAAAAATCCTATCATGCACTCAAGGACTAAGCACATTCCCATCAGATATCATTTCCTAAGATAATATATAAGTGAAAAAAGTGTTAAATTTGAATATGTTTCTACAAAGGATCAGATTGTAGACATTTTGACCAAACCACTTCTAAAGGCAACATTTGAACATTTAAGATAGGAATTTGGTGTAAGTCCTTCCCCTAGCAGTCATTAAAGAAGTCAAGTACTTAGGGGGAGCTAATTAGGTGGTTTATTAGCTCCAAGAATATGTGAGTAGTGCCAAGAAGGTATTCATGTATATAAGGGGATCATGTTTGTTTGGTATCTCATAAACTCATAATCTAGTGTGTTGAGTGTTTTGGTTAAAAAAGGTGTGACCCAAGAAGTTGTAAACATCTCTTTGTCATTTATGTCAAAGGGGGAGAAAGTTTAGAATGAGGGAGAATTTTCTTATTGAGAGAAGGTTCTAATAATGGTTACTATCAATGACAAAGGGGGAGATTGTTGAGCATTGTCATTGATGTAAAAGTTGCATAGGGAGCCTAATCATGAGCCTAGTCATGACATGAAGAGGTATGTGCATGAAAATGAATGAACACAAGCATGTAAAGGTTATATGACATTGTTTGAGAATGTATGCAAGGCATTGAATCATTAATGAGAGTTTTAGGGTGAGAATATAGGGGTAGGAGCTTCAGACTAAGACTACACCTAGACCTCTCTTAGACCTTGCATGGCCTATTGAAGTATGAAGATCAGATTTCAAGGAAAATATGCATATATGAGCATGGACAGGATTGAGATGAGTTTTTTTAGGCATGTACACAAAGTTTTAGGTCATAGTTCGAAGGAAATTGCATGAATCAATGTTTTAGGCCTTCTCAAGTTCACATAATAATGTCTAAAGACCTGAGAAGCACTTTCAAACATTGTTGGCATATGTAACCTCTGCATGGGAACCTGAACTATTAAGGAGAGATGGGGAAGGTCCTAGATAATATCTATATGAATTATTTTTGGATTCAAAAGGAAATATTTTTTAAACAATCCTTAACACCAAAACTTGTGTTAAACCTCCCTAAAACCCTAATAAGGACTTGATGTGAAAGATCTTGTTCAAATCAACTCAGAATGGGTTCAAATGCCTATACAAGCTATTAGAAAATGTAGTCAAATCTATTAGGTACCTCAAGGTGGTGGTGTGATCATAGGAATAAATGAAGGGATATTAGTAATATGTTAGTTTAAGTAAACAAAAACTCAATAAAAACACACTAACACTAATAATTACAAGCCTATATCTTAGGGGTGAGCTTAGTTAACAAAACTAAATAAAAAACACAACTAAAATGAAAAAGATACACAATATTTTACCTTCTTTGGGAGCTCCAAATTCATTGTTGAGTGTCTTGCTCAGTTTTATGCTCAAAGATTTTTTGGCAATGGAGTTTGTGTAGCTCCCTCTCTCCTTGGCACCATTATGGCTTGTGTTGGCTTGATGTGGCTTAGCTCAATATTTTGGTAGTATAACACTATTGATATGAATCTCATGAAACAAAACCTACATTATAACTCTACAATATGCAAGCCTTGAAGTCATTTGTGCATGATAAATTTGTACCAAAATAGCTTAAAATTTAATAGGCAAGGCATTGCATTTATAGTAAATGGATTTAACCCCAACCCAAGGTGAGTTAAGGTGGAGTTTAAACATGGAATGATTCAAACCTAACCTAAGTGAGTCAAGACTAACCCCAGTAGAATTAATAGTTGTTAATTAATCATGATTTTTAATGAATAGGCATGGGTCTCCAAAATGAGATATCTTAGGATATTTCCAAAGAGCTTGACAACTCACAAAGGTCATGATGAAAGGCTAAGATATTTGAATTTTATTTTTTAGTTATTCATTAATTGCACATAGATAATTCAACTAGGCTCTTAATTTTTTTTAGCTTCTTAATTAATTCTAATTATCCATTTACCATTTTAAAGATTCAATATTTTTTCATGTGACACTTAATAGGTCCATAGGCCAAATTGACTGTTGTGATGCCGCAAGATTATTAGAGATGAATTTGTGAAAGGTTATTATTGTATATGATAGGATTGTAGACACCATAATTTTTTACCCTATGTGTGATTAATTAGGTGTTGTATGTCCATCTATTAATTTAATCTCCTAAATAATCCTAATCCTAAGGTTTAGTATATTTACCATTACTAGCTTGGTAAGTGGCCTTTACTATTACCATTCTACCACCCCCTAACCTCCTAAATCCATTTATAACCCTAGGAATCTACCCCTAACCACTTTACCCCCATATGGAGTCGTTACTAACAAATCCACCTATATTAAAGCCATTTTTACCCATGATTGAAATAAAGGCACCAAATTGGGTGAATCAATGCCGATTCACCCACAATTGGTGCATATTCTCTAGATCGATGTCGATCCTTAAATACCTAGCCAACCTTTACATTTTAAAGCCAAAAACTTAGAGCTTCAAATTACTACAAGATTTCCTTGAGACTTAGTGACGTTCTTAATGAGACTCTACTATAATTTTGCATGTTTAATCCATATCCTCTATCAAGCCTGAGAAATTGCCCATGTTTGTGGAAAAGTCTCATTCTACTTACAAATGAATCAAAGGTAAGTAATCATGTTTTATTTATATCACTTTATATCAATTATTTTTTTGCTATATGTTTAGATAGTCATTATCATAATATCTATATCCCTCTGTATTTGTTTATCAATCTTTGTTAGTAAATCTATCTCATCTATTCTCTACTTTTATTAAACTCAATCATAGATAGAATTGACATCGATTCATTTTGAATCGACACCAATTTTACAGATTGACATCAATCCTATTAGGATCAACCTCAATCCACTGTGTTTAATTCATATAACCCAAGACCTTAATCCTAGATCCCTATTTACAATCCTTTACTGATGTCATTTGAATATGGATTTTGTTTGTAGATGACTCTACCTGACTTAATACATGATGTAACCAATATCAATTACCTCCCCATTATTTCCCAACCCTTATTTTTTGATCAGAGTGACATAGCCTTTGAGCTAGCCCTTTACAAAATTATTTTTTTGCCTCTCTTGAAGCCACTGAAGACCAATTAGCTATCATACATGATGATGTAGACTTTGCTTTAGCTTATTAAGAGGAATATTTCATTTACATTGATAACTTATTTGAGGAATAAATCTTAATTAGCATTATTATCATATCTTTTATTTATTGTAATTTCATATGCTTTTGTATCTTCTTAATTGCAAAAAAAGTGGATTGACATCTATCTAAGGAAGTGTACCACTTCCTAGAACTGATCTTGTATTAGGTAGTCCACCCATCTCTTTTATTAACCTATTTTTTTCAAGTGTTTACATGTGTGCACGTTATTTTTCCTAGCCAAAAAGAGTCTCTCACTATCTCTATATTCAAAGTGGTGCGTAATATCTTCTAATCCATAGGTATTTACCCTATTTTTATTTGAGTTTTTAATATGTAATATTTAATTTAAAAGAAAATAAAAAAATACTTAAACATTTTGGCACACCCGATGGGACCCCTAAGGTCTCACTTTTCTTATTAAAATTCATTTTGAATTCTATCTTTCTCTCTCTTTCTTTTGTTTGTTGTACTCATTCAAAGAAAATCCAAAATTAATTTTTTCCTTTTTAAAGTTTAAAGAATTTGCATCCATTTTGCTTGCTTAGTTGATTCATATAGAATAATATAGGTAGTGAATTTATCATAGTAATCACTTTTTCCACACATAAACCAAATCATGTTCATAACAAACTCATCAAAAACATTTGACATAAGGGAACTGACTAGGATTTCATCACATAGTGGTAACCTTCTTACCAACAATCCCACTTGGATTTCATCACCTAGTGGTAACCTTCTTACCAACAATCCCACTTGGATTTCACCACCAAGGGGAGAACCAATTCAATACTCTAGCTAAATATAAACCCTAGTCTTTTGATATATTCTAGCTAAGCACCTGACACCCTTATGTTATTATGTGTGAAGTGATGGGGTAGGCCCCAATACGAAGCCAAGTATTGATCCCAGTACAAAAATCTCTACGAGCTTAAAAAAACCTGAGACCATCTCTAGATTATCACTTCTTAGGACACTCAGTAATGTTTTATTTTCTTTTATCAAACTTTAAATCTAAAAAGTAAAAACTCTTTAGGAACATCTTTAGTGTGTGTATATTTTCATCTTCACTAAATATGAGATAATCAAAAAGAAATTTGGTGTGCTTTTTGTTTTTATTTCTTAATTTTTTATTTATCACTACATGGTTTTGATGTAACAATAGTCGTAAAAGAAAACCAAACCCATAAATTCATCTTCATCCATGGAGAATTCTCCTAGGCCTCCTACTTCCCCTAAGTTCACAAGGGAAGGCATTCCTTAGTATTATATCCAAGGAGATCTTGAATTTTCCACTATATTAGATAGCGACCCCATCATACTTAACCATTATCTTAGCTCCTAATCCATACATATTCCTCTCTCTCCCCATATGTAGTTATCTAGCAACCCATATGGTATGACTTTAGAGGAAGGTGAAGGGTTTACCACTATTATGGTCTCTCCCATAACAACCCTCCTCCAACTAGTTTTGACACTATTACCACTCAAACCTTAGGTCCACCTCCGGTGATGTCTAGTGCTCCATCACCGACCACTACCCAGACTCAAAATGTTACCATGCCTTAGCCTATTACCACATCACTTTTAAACCTAGTCATATTGGTCCCAACAACTCTTCCATCAATCTAAACTAGTGTACCCTTAAGTACCCAAATGCAACCATTACAACATGCCCTTATAAGTTAGTGAACTCAATAATATACCCCTTGAACACCTAGTACATAACACCTACACAAGCTATTGGGTCAACTTATATCTATTTACAAGCCCCACAATATGTGGTGGATTCTCAACCCATTTTGACTACATCAATTGGTTATCCCTTATCCCAGGCTTTTTCCACTCAAATTCCTATGCATCAACTCCCACAATAGAACATTTTAGGAGGAATCCCTCAATACAATGCCCAACTAGACCTCATGAGCATCCTTATGAATAATTTAGAAACCTCTACCTTAGGGTATAAGAACATGCTCACCTATGAGAAAATTTTTAATGAGCCTATTAACCCAACAATTCCTATTAGGCCTTATCTTCCATAGTGGGAACTTTCAAAGTTTACAAATTGTCAAACCAAAGAGGATACACAACAGAACCTTCAAGCGTTTAGACACACTTGCTACCTTATAACACATGATGATGCACTTCTTCTTAGAACATTTCTTATGTCATTAACTGGACCTACCCTATATTGGTACAAATCAATCCCACAACATTCCCTCTTCTTATTTGGGAAACTAGCTCAAATATTCTTAGAATACTTTTCTATCAATATTTTAAGAAAAGTCACTATTATTGACCTCTATGGCATATGACAATTTGATGATGAATATGTCCCTGACTTTGTGGCTAGATGGAGAAGTCTTATCAGTCGACTCATCTTCTCCCTATCACAACCCAAGTTGATCGATTTATTCATGAGAGCATGTGCTAAACACATCTCATCGATGTTACAAGTACAATCTTTTAAAACCTTTAATGAGGAATTTTTGATGGCCCACAAACTTGAAATTAGAGCCTTAGAAGAAGGAAAAGTTATATTGTAGAATAAAAAATTCAAATTAGATCCCTCTAAAGGGATTAATATCAATAAAAATAAAACCAAAGGAGATGCCAATGCTGTAGTTATAAAGTCAACACCACCACAAAGTAAAAACCAATCTAAGCCCTCCACCTCACAAGCATAGTCTCAAAAACCATTGACACACTTTCCCCCATGATAATATACACCTTTAGGAGAATCCTACATGTCTATTTTAGATAAAATCTTTAAGGTATCTCTCATTGAGATTCTTCTAATGAGAGCTCTCAATGATTCTCATTCCAAACCTAGTTGATTTAGGGAAAATGACTTCTATAAATTTCACCATGTAATAGGTCACGACATCAGTAGGTGTCATTATTTTAATGGCATAATACAAAATCTTATAGATCAAGGGGAATTACAACTAGATAATCCTAACATGTTTGTAAATTAATCCATAGATATATTTATGCAACTATTCCCTAATCACACTTTCACATCAAATTTCATAAAAACTAATTTAGGATCCACATCAGAACATGATACCCATGTAATTAACACCATCCATGACTAGATTCTACTTAAAGAAGTTGATAGTAGCCCTATCCTTGATCTCCTTACAAGAGACACTTTTGAACCATCTAAACTAGTGCAAACATCCCACAAAATTCCTCTAGTTTATTGGATCTCATTATTTGGGATACACTCGAAGAAGCCATATCTAAAAGCACCTAAGAACTAAAAGAGGAAAAATTTATTGAAGAGAAGGTTTTCTTAGACATTTCATAAGATACTATTCCTTACATCATTTCAATACCTACATCTAGCATACCCATTCCCACTAGCCTATTACTTCATGAGGAAACTATCATGTTACCTCAAGATAGCTCAAGATCAGTTACTCCCATTGGTCGAGAGATGCTAAATTCTATAAAATTTGGGGAAAAACCATAGATATCAAAAGCAAAAACCTTGGGGTCCCAAGGGGAAAATATCTACAATACCCTCCTATTAGGATTGACCCACCTAAGAGGACATACCCACTACCCCTTAGTAGATTTGGAAGGGAAAAAAACCATTCCCACCTATTCAAACAAGAGTGTCTATACTAGGACCCCATCCTTCAGGTAAAATTAAAGCTACCATAATAAAATCCTCCATTAAATTGCATATACCATCACAATGGGATATTCCCACTATGGTCATGTCGATCCATAACCCATTAAACCCGTATTATCCATAAGGTTTAGTTGTAAAGACTTATCCTAAAAATAAAGTAACTTTAGTAGGGACCATTTAAGAAGCTAATTCAAAAATCCAAGGTTTGAGGTCACATACCTCTTCCTTACTAGCACCTTAGAGGATTGAAAAGTCGAGTCAAGATATATTTAAGGGATCTTATTCTAATATCCTCAATCAAATTCTTTAGACCTCCCTAATCACCCTACCACCCATAAATCTTGTCAATATTCATATTCAAAAACCCTTATGGTATAGAGAAAATAAGACATATGCATACCATCGAATAGTGGGTCATGACATAGAAAGTTGTAACACATTAAAGGTCATAGTCTAAAATGTATTGGAAGAAGATGATATCTTAATAGAACAATCATATCATGACCATACCTATAGTCAAACTATGAGGGTGACATCTACTTTAGAAAGTAACATACCACTAATAATATTAGAATGAGTCATAAAAGAGGATAAAACCTCTAATAAAGCCCAATATCAATATCTCCCTTTAGATGTGGATGATTCTGAAAACACAATGAATCCCCCTCTATTTTAAATAAATGAAATTCACATAGGTATGTGATCCCAAGCCCAAGGTCATAAGACCCACAATCATGAAAAAGCCAAAGTGACTGTGCCAAAGTGCCAACTCTTGTTACAAATAGTCCAATAATGCCTGCTCCAAAACCTAAAGTTTCTATTTTAGGAAAGGTGCAAAACAATAATGCTTCAAAACTCATACAAATATCTATTCTAAAGCAAATTCATCAACTTTTGGTCAAGATGCCCCTTTATGAACTTGTCCAAACTTCTCCATAACATCGTGAGGCCATGATTGTAGTCTTACAAGCTATAGAGATACAATCTGATGAGCCCCAACCTTTGTCAGATTTCATTACATCACTTTAGAAACCCTTATCCATAACATTTCATGATTTATAAATACCACCCTTAAAACTAGGTGAATAGGATCTTTTATTATTTATCACTACCCAGATTGATCAAAATTGAATCAAATGAGTCATGATTGATAATGGTACGAGTATAAACATCATCTCCTCACACACATTTAAATAACTAGAACTACCTGAGACAGTTGTAACCCAATCCTCCACCATTATATGAGTCTTAAATGATATCATTACCCCTACATTAAGAATGGTAGTCCTTCACATTCAAGTAGGTGCACATTTTCTCCCCAAACTATTTTATGTAAATGAAGGGGATTTTCAATACAACATTCTTCTAGGATGTCCTTGGATATGTGCTATGCACTACTTCCATATACCTTACATCAGTACATTAAGTTTGAGCATGAAGGTAAAATCCATAATGTCCCAATTGATCCCCATGCATTCAAATCTTTCAACCTCACTTTTTTCCCCAATGACGTCTTAATACCATTAAAAAGTATTACCCCATCCTCATCCAATGAGACATCCACTAGTATAATGATCCTTGCATCAAGAATCAATAAGGATTCCATTGATTCCACATTTTAACATCTTTTAGTTGAAGAGTATAAATTATTGACACTCAATACTCTCCCTAATCTTTAGGAATATGAATGATTGGATAAACAACATGCACATTATCTAAATCTAAGGGAAGTTGTTCTTTTTGGTCCACCTTTCCTCTGCACCCATTTGATCAATGGGGGAATTGATCAGCCTTTTTCAAGAATTTCTAACCAAATCCATGCTAAACCATTTACATCAAAATTTTCATTACTTGATAAACCCCATTTCATAGAGACATCTTTACTACAACAATGTACCAAAAGGGTTTCGATATAATATGTTATGAATAGGGCCCACACGAGGTTGTGTTGGGTGATTTTATAAAACCCCATGAAAAATATGACCTTTATTTCAATAAAAATCCCAAATCCACCCTAGAGGTTACTCTCCTTCCCATCCATGAAGAAGATACCCCATCCTCACCATCTAGCACCCGTTCTTCAACTAATGACATTGTATTCTTTCCTCTATTTTTTTTAGTCAATGCTATTACTATAGAACCTCTCATCTATAATTGTGATGGAAAGGTCTGAACCATTCCTCTATCCTACTTTGACATGTTTGGGTAGGATTCTACCACCATCCCTATTCTTCAGTGCCAGGATGATTAGTCTATCTTTACTCATTTGGGTGCAGAGAACTCCTATCTCCATAAAGCCCTTCCATCTAAAACCTCTAGTTTATTAAATGAGGCCACCATTGAAGTTAACATAGGATCTCATGAGACTCCCTAAATAGTTAAGTTTAGTAAATCATTAGATCCCTAGGAGTACCAAGATTTCATTACATTTCTAATAGATCATAGTGAAGCATTTGCTTGCTCTTATAGTGATATGACTGGTATTGATCCTAACATTGCCATCCATAACATTATCACATTCCTTGAGTCTAAACCTATCAATTAAAATCTCTAAAAGATGCATCCTCATATTGTACTCTTGGTCAAAGAAGATTTACAGTGCCTCTTATCTATTAATTTGATCTAGCCTATCAATGACTCTTAATTGGTATCTAACATTGTCCCTATAACTAATCCTACGGGGGGAATTCACCTTTATATTTACTTTCAAGACCTTAATCTCACTTATTTGAAGGATGTTTTCCCTCTCCCTAATATTGACCAGTTGGTAGATTTAACTGCTAGCCATGAAATGTTATTATTAATGTATGGTCTCTCTTAATATGATTAGATCCTTATCACACTAGAGGACCAATATAAGACTTCATTTATTTCTCCTTGGGGGACTTTTTGATATTGAGTTATGCCTTTTGGCCTAAAGAATGTTGGAGCCACTTATCAAGGATCCATGCCTTACATCTTCCATGATATAATCCATATAATTATGGAAGATTATGTGGATGATCTCCTCAATAAATTAAAGTTATCAAAATACCACCTTTCTATCGTAAAGGTTATCTTCACTCGCTTAATCCAATTTCATGTTCATCTAAATTCCAAGAAATGCATTTTTGGAGCATTGATGGGTAAGATCCTAAGATTAATTGTATCCATTCATGGGATAGAAGTAAACCCTACCAAAATCAATCCCATCTTAGAAATTCTATGCCATCCAATCTTAAGAAATTACATAGTTTGTAAGGTAAATTATAATATATGCATCATTTTATCTCCCAGTTATCTAATTGTTGTCAACCATTCCATTACCTTCTAAGTAAGGATATCTATTTTAAGTGGGGATCTAGTTTTTAGGAGGCTTTGGAAGCTCTCAAGAGCTACCTTATCTCACTTCCAGTTATCACTCCTTTGAAAGGACAACTAATCTTCCTATATATTTTTGGTACTGACCATGCCCTTGGAGCTATGCTGGCCCATCATGATGAGTAAAACAAAGAGTAGGAAATTTAATATATCAATTACATACTTATTAAATATGATACATGTTATTCTCATACAAAGAAGTTGTGCCTAGCTCTGGTCTTTGTCACTACTAAACTATGACATTATTTGATTAATCTTAAAACCTATGTCATGAACATCAATCCCCTAAAGTTTATGTACTCAAAGCCTTATCAAAATTAGTGAATGGCCAAATGGATTATGATTTTAGTAGAATTTGATATGGATTTTATCAATCAAAATTTATTTAAAGGTCAAATCATTGTTGATCAGCTTGTTGAGGCACCTCTTTCTAATAATCAACCAGTTAACTATGAATTTCTAGATGAATCTATAGCCTCCACATCTCAAGTAGGTCTGTAGTATCAAATGACTCTATTATTTGATGGATCTAAATGTGAGTGTGGTGGGGGAGCTAGCATCATCCTATCCCTCCTAGGGGAACACCTATTCCTCTATACTTTAAACTTGATTTTGATTACACTAATAATATGACAGAGTATGAGGTTTTGATCATAGGTCTCCAAACTGCTTTAGCCTTAGGTATTAAGACACTGAATATCTATGATGATTCCCAAATTATGGTCAATCAAATTAAGGGCATATATTAGTGTAAGAATGACACCTTTCAAAAGTATAAGACCTTGGATGATCAGTTTCTAGCCACCTTCGAGCATTATGCTATCCAAGCCACGCCTTGGTCAACTAACAAGTTTACAGATACTATTTCTTCCTTGGCCTCTTTTATCTCATCCTCATCTGAGGAATATAAGTTATTTGTCCTCATTCATAGGTTAAATCAACTTTATTTTACCAAAATTGACCTTCCTTCCATACACAACATGGAGGAAAATCCATCATATCTCTAGTATACATAGATATTTGATTACCTATCCAAGGGGATTACTTAACTGTTGGATTTATCTAGAAATGGAAAGCAAGATTTCTAGCATGGCATCATGAATTTTATCATACTGGGAGGTGTTATTTATAAGCAAGGGTTTGAAAATATCCTTTTTTATTATCTCTAGAGTTATGAATCTACCTTTGCTATCAAAGAAGCTCATGATGAGTCATGTGGATGACATTGTAGTGGCCTTATCATCGCTAAGAAAATATTATGGTTAGGATATTATTGGCCCATTTTGAATGAAGATTGTTGTGAATACATTAAGAAATGCATCAAATTTCATCATCAAACCAACTTATCCCATGTCCCTAGCCAAGCATTACAGGTAACTCAGGACTTTTGGCTTTTTTCCTAGTGGGGGATCGATCTTATAGGCCAAATCAATCCTAAATCTTCCTAGTGTCATGTGTTTATCTTTACTGCCACTAAGTATTTTACTAAGTGGGTTGAAGTTATCCCACTTATCTCAACCAAAGTAGATAAAATCATTAAATTCATTACTCAACATATCATTTGTTGCTTTGGCATCCCTCATAGGATCATCATAGATAATGAAAAATATTTTAAAAATAAAAAGATTCAAGAGCTCTATGATTCTTTTAGCATTAATCTCAACTTTTTCATACATTAATATCCTCAAGCTAATAGATAGGCAAAGGCATTATATAAGACTCTAGTCAAAATCCTAAGTAAAGTCATTGATGAAACATGCAAAAATTGGCATTTGCATGTTCTTTTTTCCTTATGGGCTTATCAAACTAGTATTCAAACCCTATAGGTGCTATGCCTTTTTCTCTATTATATGGTACTAAAGCTATACTTCATCTCAAAGTACAAATTCCTTCCCTTTGCATCTCACTAAAAGATATAATTTCAGAGGATGACTTCCATCAAGAATGTTTAGTCCAGCTTGAACTCTTAGATGAGCATCACTTGGCTTCCCTTGACCATTTACATGTATATCAAGAATGAATAAAGCATGCATATAATAAACATCTAAAATAACATGAATTTAATATTGGTAACTTTGTCTTAAAGGAAAATCAACATATAACTAATATGCAAAAAATTAAAAGGGGAAATTTGATCCAAATTGGCTCAAGCCATATATCATCAACCTTAAGTACGAATTTGGGGCATATTGCTTGGCCTCTCTTGATGGAAAATCAACATGAGAACCTCTTAATAAATTAGATATTTAACCTTTCTACTGTTAATAAATCTTAATCTCCTTGATATGCCTAGTTTAGTTTATAGGTTTCATATCCTTATTATTCCTATACCAAATAATGATCTCTAGATACATGTGGTTATCCAAAAACATTATCTATTTTTAACCTTGAATATGAATACCACATCTCTATTCATATCATGCTAGAATTGGATAAGCTTTTCCTATAATGGGAAGGAGTTCCAAATCATTATTCCCTAAAATCCCTCCTTATCACTAATTCACGTTGAAAACAAGTGTTTTATATTGTGTATCAAAGCTTTGCGAAATCATCCTAGGATACCTGAGGCCAATCCATAATAGCATTGGGATAAAAAAAAGATAAAATCAAAGCATCTAAAAAAGACAAATCAAAATAAATAGATTTCTCCCTTGAAGGATAACTATGCAAATACACAAAAATCTATAAAATTATACAAAAGTGTAGACTGATCCCTCAAAGGATAGTTGTTTCATAAATCATAAATAAAAATATAGACCACTCCCTCAAAGGATGACTATCATGCATAAAATATCAATAGAAAGCTTCCCACATTGATTAGATTTCTTTAAATTTAGTATAATTCCTGCATTGATCTACGTGGATTGGCACAAAAGGATTCTAGGTTTGAACCTTAGTTTTGGGTATGCAAGATGGAAACATCTTCTTAGAATCTGCTTTCTATAAAATCCTAAAGTAAATCCTTAGATCCTGAACTTAGTTGATCTAAAGTTGTTAGGAATATTGTTAGCAGTTGGTTAAGAATGCACATGCATTCTTTTCAAGTAGTTTTCTTGGGTCATGGTATGAGCCAATAATGAGCAATAAGCCCTTTGTAAATTAATTTAATTACAAGGTTCTCCACATGCATTAACAAATATCCTAATCCAAAAATTTACAAATCTATAAACATGAAATCAATAATTTATAAATTTCATACATGATAATCATAATCCATAAACATTAATCATAATCTATAATCATAATCCAAATCATAATTAAGACATTTTAAAGTTTTAAATCCATAATCACACCACATAAAATCTATAATCCATAATCAAATATACATCTATAATCTATAAACCATTTTTTTTAATCAACTCATTTAATCCATACATAATTAAGGTCACATCTAGATTAATTTAAACATAAACATTTTAAGCATTAATCCATATATCAAAATCACATCCAACATAATATACTCATAATTCATAAATTATAAAATACATGATCAAATAATCCATAATCACATGATCTAACTCAAATCCATAAATGTACATAATCCATAAACATATTAAAATAAAAATCCATCACATGTAAAATACCATAATCTTCTACATTATATATCAATCCATAATCCATAAACAATCCATAACTATAATCCATCACATTAACTAAATCCATAATCACATAATCTATACAATGCAAACATATATGTAAGCATAATCCATGAACCTTCATAATACATAAACATAATCCATGAACATCCATAAGCATAATAATCCATAAATCCATAACAATAACATAATCCATAATCATGAAACATATATTTAAAATGATCAATGTACATCGAAGTATCTGTATACATGTCCATGACTCTTAAGCCAGTATAATGAATATAAATCCATGAAAATTATTCTTGGTAAACTATAAGCTTCTCAGGTGAATGCTTGGAAGGGCTCCACCCCATCTCTATCCCCATCTCCATCTCCATCCCTATTCCTATCTCTCCTCTAAGAGATGATCCCCATGCTCACTGACCATGTGTGCATGCACCTAGAGGACCTACCCTATGTGGTTATATGGGTATCATAACATAGAGTCTTTAGAAGTTGATCTAAAATGATATGCTCAAATTATCTCATCTTTGCAACTAGCTCATTGTACCACTCAATTCTCATGATCCTTGCATGTCTAGTGCTAGGCCCTACCACCTCTCCAATAATATGTATTGAGGACTCTCTCTCCCCCTCCCTCCTTCTCAGAGTATCCCTCTCAGCCCTATACTGATCCCATTCCTCTACCACCATGTCATGACTTAGATACAAAGAGTTGAATCCCACTTATAATGTGTCTAATTGGGTCTAAAAGGTATCCCACTCTATCTACACTATAGTCAGTGCCCCTTATGATGTAGCTAGCTATCCCTATAAAGTAATACACTAAGCCCTTAGTGTATCCCTCTCCATGATAAGCTATGTTATATAATTATCCTCTTCCTCTATTTCCTCCTCTCCTTCATCCTCTTCCCCATCCTCCCCATCCTCTCCATCCTCAATATCCTCTTCAACCTCCTCCACCTCCTCCATCTCCTCATCCCCTCCCCCTAGTGTAAATGCACCACCCTATCCTACCATGCTACCTAATGCTTAGCCCCACATGCTGTATATACAAAAGTACACCCCACATCCTCTACATCATTTATTATTAGCACCTACTCTTCCTCTATTGGGATATCTACAATGACTAATCCTGGTAGCTTTTGCTCTATCTCATCCCACATATATACATGTGAGGCCCATGGAATATCCTACACCAGCCCAAAATTCTATTACACTGGGCCAATATGGAGGTACTCCAGGTAATCCATCCTCCTTCCCACTACCCACCACTCCCTCCATATCCCTGTAAGTTATACCTCTACACCAAGCCATGCAAGAAATCTCAGATACAGTCTCCAAATAATATCTATCTCCCTCAGCCCCTCTAAAACCCTTAGATAGTAATCGAGGTCCCTAATAATACCATCTATAAATCCTCATGCAAGATCATCCTTCCACCATAGGAATTCTATGTTGTAATCTATATCATACCACCATATCCATGGGGTACTAATAGGCTGCACTATCTTGATGTGATCATAGGCCCAACACTATAGAATGAAAATAAAATCTAATCCATAACATCTCTGGGTCCTCCAATCCCAAAGTTCCCTATAAATCTATGCTAATAAATTCAATGCCCATGCAAAAATGGTATGGTGCTCTAGCATGTCTGCCACCACACTAGCCAAGATTTATGGAAATATGCCTTCCCCTAAGTCTGGGAGTGCATAGAAAGATATCTCTACCATCATCATTGTAATCACCCCTCTCCCTGCTATGTCAGCCCTATATAGGGGCTCAAAAGTGAATCCACCAACAATAAAACTAATACCATCTACATCATCAGTATATAGGTATGTCAAGGTTACTCCTCAACCCTACTCATCCATAGGTACTATGGGTATTCCCTACATCAAAAGGCATATAATCCATTAGATGTCCTCCTATGTAATGGTCATCTCCCTAGTCGATAACTAGATGGTCCTGGTCATGATAACCTAATGCTCTTCTAATGCTACCAACAATACAGTGTCTCAATGGATATGACTATAGTGGCACGCCCCTCTTAGGCCAATGACTTCTAAATGGGCTCAATCATCATCTCCAAACTATACTCATAGTCACTCTAATAAGGGTGGTACTTGATCTTGCATCCATGGTAGACCTTGTGCCTATCACTAATATCCCCTATAAGCCTAAAAATATCCTAAAAATCTCTAACTTATCCTAACCTTCACTCTATTATTAACCCTTCATATTTTATGTGAATCGACACTGACCCCTTATGGATCAATTTCATTTCATCTAGATTGGTGCCATTTAGGTGAAACAATGTCGATTCATTATGAATCATTGCCGATTCATAAGGGAATCATCACCAATTCTCCAGTGCCAACCTCTCACACTCCTAGCCTAATCTTAATCCCTAAAAGCCTAAAAACTTAATTTTTTTCAAAAAAAACAAAAATTAAGAAAATAATTGACCTACCTCATCTTATGAGCATTGTCATCACCTCAATCTGTTATTGCTAGCCTCTATCTTGTTTCATCATACTCTCATCATTTGAGATCTCAAGCATCATTTAGGTTTCAAAAATAATAAATGAGCCCCTTTTCTATGTCATACTTGATTATATATCTTATTTTGGATTGACATTGATCTATTTTGAATTAGTGCTAATTGGGTGAATCGTTACTGATTCATTTAGGATCAACACCGATTGGCCCCTTTTTTCACTACTTGTAATTTCACGTACATCTATCCCTGATCCTTAGTTTTATCCTATTACCTTTCCAAATCTACCCTATTATTAGACCTATACCATTTCAATTTTGTGGATTTCTACCCCTTGATGGTCTCATAGCCTGTGTAAGGCATGTCCTCTTTTTGGTATCTCCCCTTAGTAGGTCGTAATAATACAATTTCCCTTGAGAATAACTATCTATAGGTATCATGCACATTATATAGCACATTGGATGCCTCGATCAACAAACCCTATCACTTTTTCTCTTATTTAGCCTTCATTTAATCCCACCTATTTGTAATTGTGTCATTTTATTAATGGATTTGCCTTAGGGCATCTTTACCTGTATTATCTTACATCCTATCAATGCAAAACATACACTTCATGTTATGCACCCATATATATTTGATCCCATCTATTATTTATCTATCCCATCCATTATTCCATTTTTCAAACCCATCACTTGCTCCTTAGCCTCTGCTAGCTCTTGGTTTGAGGGGGATACCTCTTCACATAAACCCAGGGTAGTGGACCTCTCATGGTTTTTATTTCATGACACATATTCCATACCACTCTACAAAAAGGGGAAAATGTAGACACTATAAGTTTATACCATATAAATGATTAATTAGGTGTCATAGGTCCATATATTTATTTAATCTCCTAAATAATCCTTATCCTAAGGTTTAGTATATTTTCCATTTACTAGATTGGTAAGTAGCCTTTATTATTACCTTTCTACCACCCTCTAACCTCCTAAATCTATTTATAACCCTAGGAATCTACCCCTAACCACTTTACCTCATATGAAGTCATTACCAATAATTCCACCTGTATTAAAGCCATTTTTAGCCATGGTTGAAATAAAGGCACCAAATTAGGTGAATCGATACTAATTCTTTAGATTGGCATTGATCCTTAAATACCCATCCAACCTTTGCATTCTAGACCCATAAACTCAAAGCTTCAAATTATTTTAAGATTTCCTTGAGAATTAGTGACATTCTTAATAACACTCTACTAGAATTTCACTACATTCAATCCATATCCTTTATCAAGCCCAAGAAAATGCTTGTGTTTGTGGAGAAGTCTCATTCTGCTTGAAAATGGATCAAAGGTAAGTAATCATGTTTTATTTATATCATTTTATATTAATTAGTCTATTGATATTTTTTTAGATAACCTTTAACATACTATCTATATCCCTCTATATTTGTTTATCAGTATATGTTAGAAAATCTATCTCATCTGTTCTATACATTTATTAAACTCAGTCACAAAGAGAATTGACATTGATTCATTCTAAATCGGCACAAATTCTATAGATCAACACTGATCTTATCAAGATCAACATCAATTCACTATGTTTAATTCATAGAACCTGAGACCTTAATCGTAGATCCCTATCTGCAATCCTTTACTGATGTCATTTGAATATGGCCTTTGTTTGTAGATGAATCTAAATGGCTTAGTACATGACATAATTAATATCATTGATCTCCCCATGATTTCTCAACCCTTATTTGTTGATCATAGTGATATAGCCTTTGAGATATCCCTTTGTGTAATCATTTATTCTCCCTCTCTCGAAGCCATTAGAGACTAATTAGCTGTCATAGAGGATGATGTAAACTTTGCTTTAGTTTACTGGGATGAATATTTCATTTACATTGATAGTTTATTCGGTGACTGAATATTAATTAGAATTTTTCTCATATCTTTTATCTATTATAATTTCATATGATTTTTATCCATTTAATTGCATAAATAGTGGATTAACATCCATTTAAGGAAGTGTACCACTTCATGGAACTGATCTTGTATCAAGCAGTCCGCCCATCTATTTTATTAACCTATTTTTGTCATGTGTTTACATGTGTGCATGTTATTCTTCCCAACCAATAAGAAGCTCTCACTATCATTAGATTAAAAATGGTGCACAACATTTTCTAATCCATAAGGTATTTTCCATAAACCCTATTTTCATTTGAATTTTTAGTAAGTAATATTTAATTTAAAAGAAAATAATAAACTACTTAAACAATGATACCCCAATTAGGGATTCCTCAACGTGATTTTGAGACTTTATGAATGATTCATAAGCAAATTTGGGATGTTTAGTGATTCTTAGGCTTAATTTACAATGGTTGGTAAGAATTGGTTTGAAGTCTGATTGAAGGCCAATTGTGGCTAGTTTTAGGTGTCTGCAGTTTTCCCCTATTTGGGAAGATGTTGTAAGCTATAGGCATAATAATGTCTTCTCAAATAGTGAAATAGGTCATCAAGAAATGAAAGAAGAATAATCTCCAAACAATGGTTGGGAAGCCTATAATGATGCCACCTTGAGGGAGTGGCCAACACATACGTTGGATGGATGGTCCCTAAAAAAGAAGCAATAAGAATAATGAAATTAACCCATGGGTGAGATTAATCCAATCATGAAAATGCTTGCATGCATTGATTTAAAAAGTACTAATTTTATTAGAGGTGGTTGTAATCAGTAACAAAGGTTGAGACACTAAATTATCCAAAGGTAGTTATAATCAGTGGTAATGACATATTCCTTAGTTAGGGCTGATGAGTCAAAATAATGATTTGCCCACATGTAGTTATAATTAGTAAAATGAACTAGGATTAAAAATGATTATATATTGCTCCCTCATAAGGTATATTAAGAAGCATAACTTAAGGATAAAACCTATTGTATAAATTAAATATGAGCATGACTGAATGTAGATGCGATGGTCTAATGAATGAAGAAGCTAAAAATAACCAGGCATATGAGGATTCACAAAGTGATGAAAGAGATGAATAGAAGAGTAAGATTTGATCAATGTGAATGATTTGATCATACCTTATAATACAAAGTTGTTCATAATTATTAGCATTGATATAACTAGAATGGTCAATGGGTTGATTTGATCAAGGAGGGTGGGAGGATTTGCCAAGGTTACCAAGGAGAAACTTTGGTGGCTCCATTTCTTGTAAGACTTCTTGAGCTGATTTTTTTATAACATGTGATGCTAAGTACTATGATATAAAACACCATGATAACTTGGCTGAAATGTGCATAAGGACTGACTCCCGATCCAATAAATAATTAAAAATAATGCACCAATGATAAAAACCATGATGATAATGTTGATGTATGAATATGGATGGACTAAAAAATAATGCATAAAGAATCACCCAATGAACACATATAGACTAAGTTGAGGCATATTAATGAAATCAAACAAACATGAAAGCAAACAAACAAATAACTAAGCAAATAAACACATAAAAAGCCTAAAATTAAAAGAAAAATAAAGCATCATAACAATGAATTTTCCCCATTAGGGTGGATTGAGAATGACTAGCTAGGATTAGACAAGACAAATGTTTTTGGATTTTAAATTTTTTGAATGTTTTTAGAATTTTGAGGTATCTTAACTCATTAGATATTGACAAGATAACACTCGCAAAATGGTGAGAGCATTGGCTTAGGTTGCTCATAAAATGGTGAGAGTAGGGATTGAGCTAACCTCAAAGTGAATCAAGCATGACTTATGTAGTCCATTAAGACCTCAAGTCACATTAGTTCTACTAACATAAAAGGTAGGGAGATCCAACCAGGTAACAAAAAATTCACAAATTTAGGTAAATGGCTAAGCAAATGAGAATAGTAATGACAAGGTGATGTGGCAATTGATGATAAATGGTGTTTTTCTTAATTTGCCCATAGGCAGTTATAATTAGGAAAAAATGACATAGGTCTATGTTATTAATTTGCCCATAGGTGGTTATAATTATCAACACAAGGTATAATACTGATTTGCCCATAGGTAGTGGCACTAGTCAAACATAAATGAAAGATAACATGCCAAATCCACTATCACACTAATTTCATAGACTGTCATTTAAACACAAATTTTTGAAACTACTGAAACAAAATCAAAATACCCTCGTGGAATGTGTGGAAAGAACCAAAGTAACCAAGATCAAAAGGGTTGGGTAGGGTGGCTAAAAATAGGCTTTGGTTAATAGTAAAGGTATGGTAAAATGATATATGATATCACATTGTTTAGGATGATGATGGAAATTAGATATAATGGTAAGAGGGTTGCCCCCAAGTGATAAGGCAAATGTTAGGGTATGAAACAATGACAAGAGGAATGTAAAATGAAAAATGGCAAGGTAAATGTTAAAGCAAAGGTATGGTTTTTGGCTAGGGTAAATTTGGATTTTGGTTTTTGCTAAGTGGAAAAGGCATGGTTTCTATTTTTATCAAGGTAATTTTATTTGTTGTTCCTACTGATGTGGAGATGCATGTCCTGATCAACATATGATATAAAAAAAATAGTCAATCATGTAAATTACTAGCCCACACCTCTTCTAAATAGCTACTTTGTCAAGAACTTGCTACAAATTTAGACACAAATGATGTTGTTATGATCTTCATTAGTCATTGATTCTATTTCCTCTAATCATTAAGATAAGGTATCTTTATAGCCTTTGTAAAGGAAAGTACAGCCAGTGATGGTAAATATGGATAATATAATCGATGATAAGTTTGATTTAGAAATGTAATGGTGGATGATAATGGAATTCATAGTGGTTAGGCAATAAATGAAGATCAGGGTTTTTATGCACACATAATGTTACTGATTCTAGATTTGACATAACATGTGGTGGGGCCAAAGACTTTTGAATATGTTCTTGATATGACCACTAAATTCTTCTATTGTTTGGGCCTGAGAGTAGCTACCATCTCATTATGCTATAGGTTGGAAACTATTTTGATTTTGTCTTTGATATTGTCTTCATCAATTAGTGAAGAACTATTGTCCTTAACTATTGGTGCCTTAATGAGGTTTTCACTAATGAATTTGTCTTGATTGTCCCTAACACCTCCAAGAATGTTTCACTAAGGAACACTAACTTTGGACTTTAATTTTCTTCTAGTGCCTCCAAAAAGGTTTCACTAGGAGATTATTCTTCTTATACATGAATGTGGTCTTGGCCTCACTAAGATTATATAACTGATATGCCACCATGGATGTAGTTCAACAAGGTGTGATTCTATCGGTCCCAATTGACACTAGTGGGAGGTGGAAGGTGAATATAATGGCTGGGTTGGTTGGTGGTAATGGCATGTGGAATGGTAATGGAATGGGGTGATGCAACATAATCCTCATAGAAGATACTAGGATAACTTTTGTCAACGCTAAAGTACTCATCCTCAAAAATTGTAAAGGGATCATAAATGTAATCAAATTGATTTAAAATGCATGCAGAACCAATATTGTAACAAACACAAATGTATTCTAATTTTGAAGCTGATTCCAACTCAAGGGACTCTAAATTTGATGTTGATATTGATGTTGATTCTACTTTTGATGCTAAATTTGATGTCAATTCAAGAATATAACCTAACTTCAATGTTTATTATTCATCTAGTGTGGATGTTGTTATAATGATGTCTTGTTGAATATTTAGTTTTGGACAAGTAATAGCCTGTGATTGCATAATGGGTTCTACAGAGACTAGTTTGTCAAAGTGAAACTCCTCCATAATGGGAAAAAGGTCAAGAGACATCTAAAAAAAGACTGACTTGTCAAAGGGAGGATCTTTAAAAAAAGACATATGGCCAAGATAATGATTTTCCCAAAGGTGGTTATAATCATTAAGAAGTGACTCAATAAGGACTAGCTTGTCAGAGTGAGACTCCTTGACAATAGGTATAGGATCAAAAGGTGATTCATCATAATTTGAATTATCACAAATTGTTTGTTCAATAAAAACATCATAGATTAGTTGGTTTTCTTAGCCTTGGTTTACAAACATTTGTAAAATACCAATTTTAACCACTTTTTGGTCTTCAAATGATTGGTTTGGTTGAAGAGGTAATGATTAGCTAAATAGTGGTTAGACAATTAGCAGGGGTTTTTTAAAATGGGGAATAATTGGCAATGGATGAAGAATGGACAGTGGTTGGACAATGATAGGCTTAAAAAATGTTGGTTCCTTGCTTAAGATGATAACTATTACCCATCGAGTTGTGATTTGATAGCTTTGTTAGGATAATGAGTTATTGTATGTGGAAGGGCCTAAAATAGTGATGGTAGGGTGTTATAAATCTTGGTTTCTTACACAAGCCAAAGGATGAGGTCTTTGAATGGAAATGGTAGGGTATTGTGAAGCTTGGTTTCTTGCACAAGCCAAAGCATGAGGTCTTAGAATAGAAATGGTAGGGCATTACGAAGCTTGTTTGCTTATATAAAACCAAAATATGAGGTCCTATAATAGAAATGGTAGGGCATTGCAAAGATTATTTTCTTACACAAGCCAAAGGATGAGGTCTTGGAATAGAAATGGTAGTGCATATAAAAGCTTGGTTACTTGCACAAGCCATAAGATGAGGTCTTGGTATAGAAATGGTAGGGTGTTGCGAAGCTTGGTTACTTACACAAGCTAAAGGATGAGGTCCTGGTATAGAAATGGTAGGGTATTGAAAAGCTTGGTTTTTATCATGAGACAAAGGATGAGGTCCTGATATGGTAATCCTTGGACATTATGGATCTTGGTTTTTCACATAATCCAAAGGAGCGTTAATGGTATAGGTGTTGGAGTGGACACCATGAGTGGTAAGAGGGAAAAGATCATATGTTAATCAACCTGAAGAATGTACCACTCACTCAAGTGCTTGGATTTGTTACCTATATTGAGTATTATAAGGAGGATATGGATTTTTCTCACAAACCACTTCTTCACCTTACGGGTCTCAAATAAATTCAATCTGTGTAGCCATTCTATCATAACTTGGATTTTACATGGCTTCACCATTAATGTAATGAGACATATACACATTAATGATGAATGGTCTACAAAAGACCTAGAGTTATACAAACTCTAAAAAACATTATCTAAAGGAAAAATGGTTTGAGCTTCATCTAACTTAGTTTGGAGTTGTACCTCTAAAATGGTCTATGCTAAAACTTGGTACAAAATAGTCTAATGTTAAATGTTTAATGTTTAAATATCTCACACAAAAGGTCAATTCAATGAAATAAAATAAGAATTCCAAACTCTATGTTCAAAGTGTTCCAAACAAATCTAATCTAAGAAAACAAAAGTTAATATGTCTTTTGTCCAAATGTGGTGTCAAAATAGGCATGTGCTAGGACTTTTGGTAAAACAAGCATAAAATCTAGACTTAAAAACAAGGAGCGATTTAATCTAAAAAATATAAAACACTTTGGCATAAACTAGGCATTCAAATTTAGACACGAACTTGGTAAATTGTTAGAAGGCATGAAACAAAAGGAACTTGGAGATAAACTACTTTCTCCCAAAAAAAGGCATAAACAATAGTTTTTAGATTAGGTAAAGAATTAACCTAAGTTACACAACCCAAAAGAGAAATATTTATGTTGAATCCCAAATTACATAAGGCATAAATATAAATCAATCAATGTTTGGATTTGAACTTGTCAAGGTTAATTGAAAACTCAACTTAGGAAACTAGGCTTCTTTGCTCAACCAATAAGCTAGACAAAGGTGAATGACATAACAATATTAGGCATAGATCCAAATGACATACATGGCTTCATTTTAAATTGAAAACTTGGACATAAGTCTATGAAATTATTTGAGTAGCATAATGATGTTATCACACTCTAAAGATATGATCAATGGCTTGTTTGAAGACTCCAAGATGCAAAACTTGAAATGATTTGGGTAGCATGATGTTACCCTTTCTAATTAAGTGACACACACACAAATATTTTTTAAAAGACTAAGGCAAAGGCATGGTGTCAAACATGCAATGTAATGCCTCCTCAAATAATAGAGTGATATGTACATAGACTCATTTTGATGTGGCATAACAAAAAAAAAAAAATTTAGACTCAAAAACCATGTAATAAAGGATAAAATTACACAAACAACTAAGTGTAACGTCTTAAATCTTAAAACTGACAAGGTTGTATAGTACTATCAAATTATATCTATATACATGCTCTTGGGAGGATTTTAAGTGTTAATCCAAAATTATAGTGCATAAATTAGTAGGTTTTTTACACCCCCTTCTCCTAAGAGATTGTACAATCACATGGAACTTCAGACTACTCGCCTTGCATCAATAGTATTTTTGTGGCAAGTGGGGTTATTATAAAACTATAGGTTTCATGCATCTAAATGGTCCCAAGTATGGTTAATACTAGAGATGCCTCACTTAAATTATGTTCATACTATCTAAATTATGATGCAAGGGTCTATTCCTTTGCATAATGATTCCATCTATGTACTTCTTAGTGGAATCCCCTAGTTAGCTAGACCTGACTTGGGTTTTTGTTATGATTAGAGAGGCTAGCTACCCAACCCATTTTCAATCATAGTATACATGAAATGATTTTTATACCCCATCATGGATTGGGGTTGGTACGATTCTAGGAGATGAAACCCTAGGTCAAGGCACCAATAAAGAACTCATGAGGAGGTTATGAACTCCCACTCACAAGCCAAGTTGCATAAAATAAAAGACCAAGTCAAGAGACTTTAAAGGTTGTGTTTAGATCACCCACACTATATGAGTTTTAGAGAGATCCTCAAAAACATTCTTTTCATGCTTTGGATAAGGCACAATTATAAATAAAAATCACTTTTAGTCACCCAAGTTCCCTAAAGGGGACAGGGGGAGAGCATACACACATTAATCAGTTTGTGAAAATAAACAACTCTAAACAAACAAGGCATAAAAATAATTGTCTCTCATAAGCATGCAAGTAAGTGATTAAAGTTAATTTTAATGCACCAAAAATGAAATGTGTAGTGAAGTTTTTTTGGCCCCTTAGCATTAGTGGAAAACTTGTAAAAAAATTCACAAAGAAACTAAGCATAAAAACATCTAAATTCTTTTTAGGCACTAAAATGAAATGTTCAAGACTTAAAAACTTCCAAATTTATGCCCATTGTCAACTGAGGTCCTAAAAATTTTAGAGGTTTTTTTCCTACCTAGAAGCACTTTCATGAATTAACAAAACATTTGTCAAATTTATTTTTCTATTTTTGTTATACAGAGATTGATGCGGGTCCACAAAGATTGATACTGGTTATAATAAAATTGATACTGGTCAACTTAAAACTAATGCTAGTTACCTATAAACCTGTAGGTAAAAAAAAAATGATTTGAATAACATTTTTTATCCCAAAATAATCATAAAAAATAAACTAAGTCTCTGGATCTTGCAAGAAAAGAACCAGACAGAGACTTTACAATTTCTAAAACCAAAAATAATAACTTGAAACTTTTAAGAAAACTCAAAAACCAAGTTGTTCTACAATGTTCTACTCTACACAAGAACTAATTCTAGTTAGGACAAGACCAATTTTGGTTAGGGTAAATCGATACCAATCACTGTGTAAAACTATGTATAACTAAAAATAAAATACATAAAAGTAAAGTAAAAACTCAAATTTTTAATATGATCAAACATTCATTAGAAAAACTATGATTTTCACTTTGGTCTCCTTACTATATGGGATGATTTAGGTCCCACCGAGCATGCCATTTATGATCATAGGAATCCAAGAAGGGAGGATAGTAATATGTTAGTTCAAGTAAATAAAAACTCAATAAAAACACACTAACACTAACACTTACAAGGCTAGATATTAGGGGTGAGCTTAGTTAACAAAACCAAATAAAAATCACAACTAAAATGCAAAAGACACATAATCCTTTACCTTTCTCAGGAGCTCTAAATGCATTGTTAAGTAGATTACTCAGTATATGATCAAAGAGTCTTTGGCAATGGAGTTTGTGTAGCTTCCTCTCTCCTTGGAAATATTGTGGCTTGTGTTGGCTTGATGTGGCTTGGCTCAATATTTTGGCATTATAACACTATTGATATGAATCTCAGGTAATAAAACATGCATTATAACTCTACAATATCTAATTTTTTAAATCATTTGTGTATGATAAAATTGCACCAAAATAGCTTAAATTTCTATTGATAATGCATTGTATTTATAAAAAATGGATTTAAACCCAACCCAAGGTGATTTAAGGTGGAGTTTAAACATGGAATGAGTTTAAACCTAACCTAGGTGAGTCAAGACAAACCCCAATAGAGTTAATAATTATTAATTAATCATGATTTGTAATGAATAGGTATGGGTCTCCAAAATGAGATATTTTAGGATATTTCTAAAGATCTTGAAAAATCACAAAGGTCATTATGAAAGGTTAGGATATTTGAATATTATTTTTTAGCTATTCATTAATTCCACATGGATAATTCAACTAGGCTCTTAATTTGGTTTAGCTTGTTAATTAATTCTAATTAACCATTTATCATTTCCAAGATTTGAAATTTGTTCATATGCCCCACTTAATAGGTCCATAAGCGAAATTGAATATTGTGATGATACATGATAATTAGGGATGAATCCATGAAAGGTTATTATTACATAAGATAGGATACCCTAATTAGGGATGCCTCAATATGATTTTGAGTTTTGATGAATGATGCATAAGAAAATTTTGGAAATCCAGTGATTCCTAGGATTAATTTGAAATGGTTGGTAGGAATTGGTTTAAAATCCAGTCAAAGTCCAATTGTGGCTAGTTTTAGGTGTCTATAGGTGGTGGTTAGTCAAATAAGAGAGAAAATGCACAGATACATGCTTGTTTGTCAAGAAATTACTGTAGCTCTCAAAAGTTGTATTAGTCAAGAAAATAAAATAGATGGAAGAAGAAGATAAAGAATAATTTTTTATGTCCATGATGAATTATGGATAGGTTCTAGCCTTAAAATTTTCAAATTTGGTCATCTAAGTTAGCTAGTTATAAATAGACCTAATGGTGCAAATAGTGCAAAATCTAGACATAGATGAGAAGATGGATTTGAGGATATAATAATGTCAGATTGATGTAAAAAATTAAATGAGGAATTTATTCATGAATTTTAAGTCATTTTAATTTTTGGAAGAAGTTTTGGAGGTCAGTTAATACGGTGAAAAAGTTTCTCACAAAATGACCTATTTGTTCAAATAAGACTCTATGTTATAGGGTCAATAAATTGGTCTAAAAGACCAATATTTTACATTAGAACATATGATATTTATATCTAAGGATGGTATAAATATCTCATAGGACCATCTACACAAGTTTTGGAGGTCTAAGTCATCATGACTGGGTGTTGAAGTAAATTGGCAGTTTTGAATGAGTGAGTTGCAGAGATGTTATTAAGCCTTTATCTTTTGAGTGAAAGTGTTCCAATAATTTGGTGATGAAATTAAGGTCATGGAGAATATATTTAAATGTTTTGTTTTTTAGAGTTCAATATATTATGTGTGTTTAAGCTTCATTCTTGCAAGACAGACTTTTGAGGTACACATGCCTAATAGGATAATTTGTCCTAAAAGAGATTTCATGGTATGAGCGAAGGATATAGGTCTAACCAATAATGGATAAGGTTAATAGAGGTAATTATATAAGTGATTGAATGGTTTTTTATTATTGGATAAGGCCATCTTGGCCCAAAAATATTAAGCTTTGACGCTAAGAAGATAGACCTACTGCAATTAGGTCTCCCTGAGACCTAAAAGAGAAATGAGGGCTAATTGAGTTGTTTCAAACCAAAATGGGTTAAAAATATTTTTGAATCATGTTCAAAAGATGTTATAAGATATATTTTATGGCTGACCTAATATTTTGAGTGTGTGTATGTTTGACCAAGTGGTGTGTGATCATGTGTCTAATATATATACAAGGCACTTTAGGCCTATTTAAATGTAAGAAATATAAGTGAATAAAAATATTGCTTGGTAGAACAGAAGGAGGTATTGAAATGAGACCATAATAGTAGAGAAAATATTTGGTGATAAAAATTTATGAGGTGACTGAGTTTGTGCTGAGTCACTTAGGGAGTTGGGGCTTCCTTGCAAGTAGGTTCTTGCTAAAGCCTAGTCAATGGGGTGCTTGAATTTATTGGGGTTGGTGATCCAAGTTGAGTTGGTTATCAAAAAAATTTGATATTTTTTAATAGGACTATAGTCCATTTTTATGGATCACAGTGGGTTTTTTCCCCTTGAGGGGTTTTCACTCATATGTGTGTTTTATTGTGTTATGCTCATGAGAATAGTCTTTATGCATTGCTAGATCTCAATGTTGCTTTCATATTTCATGAATGATTAGATATAACCGAAATAAAGTATTTGCTACAATGATTCACCCCCATATTAGTGATTTTTTTTCCAACATGATTCCTTAAAGAAATTATGAAGAGGAGATGAAATCCTGCCCACAAGCCAAAATGCATGAAAAATAAAGACAAGTGGAATGACTTTAAGGTCAGTTTTGGGTCACCCAAATCATACATATTTTGGGGAGGGACTTTGTGACTTTCCTTCCATGATTTTAGATCAAATATATTAAGGAAAAGAGTGGGCATTTTTGGTCACCTAATTTCCCTACAGGGGATGAGGGGAGAGCATACATGCATCACTCATTTTGATAAAATAAACACTTTCAACAAAAGCATAAAATGAAACTCTTATGAGTATTTAACTAATGTGAAAATTCATTTTATAAGACCAAAATTAAATGTGTTATGAAGTTAGATCCCCTTGGAATTTTTTATTGATAAACTTTGCAAAAAATTCCAAAAATAACTCAATAGATGAAAATAACTAAGTACTTTCTAAGCACGAAAGACAATGTGTATAAGATTTAACCATGTTTAACCTTTGCTTGTTTCACCTCAAGACCTAAAAATTGTTAGAGTGTTTGCCTACTTAGAGGCTCAAAGTTAAGTGAGAAAACAACATTTCAAAAATTAGCTCTCAAGTTTTCTACTTTACGTATCAAAGATAGACTGTCATTGATCCACACAGTGTTCGATGTCGATCTACAAAAATCAACTTCAATCAAAAAAATTATCTATGTTTCCCTATAAAGCACATAAAAACATAGGTTATTTTGAAAAAAAATAATAATAAAATGATCTAAAATCCAAAATATCTCACTAGATCCTGTAAAAAATGAGTTAGATAAATAATATGCAGGTCTTCAAACATAAAATGAAGGAAATAAAAATATATAAAAACCACTATTAGATATGTTCCCAGTCGTGTTCTATTTTTCACACAAGGATCATAGTCAATTCCCTAAATTGACATCGATCTAGAAAATAGACATCGATCACTGCTACCTATGACTGGAAATCAATGTCAATCCCTATAACTTGTGAATTACTTAAAATAGAAAGACATAAAATATGAATTTAAAACTTGAATTTTGAAGATTTTTATGCATCCATTAGAAAAACTAAAAGTAGCATATTAGTCTCCTTGGTTATATGTGATGCTTGTGTCCCACTAGGCATTCCAACATGTGGATAAGGAATATGTAGAGGGGAGGTTAGTCTTGTGTTAGTCAAAGAAATAAAACTTAAATAAACATGCTAAAATACTAACACATCTTGCCTAGACACTAAAGAGATCATAAGTAATGAAACTACATGTATGCACTAAAATCTGCTCACCTCGCTAATTATACTAATTCCTCTAATTTCACTAATTTAACATTTCCTTGCTAATTTAATAATGTCCCCTTTATCCCACATCTCATTTCTTACATTTTAAAAACCTTATCCCATCCCATAACTAATTAATCTCTTCATTAATCCCCTAACAAGACCTATTCACCCACTAACCTACTTCCTAAGCCATTTGCCAATTTAAAAATATAAAATATTCTACCTACCCATCTACCACCCTATTACTAGTTATTCATAAAGCCCTAAACCCTAATAGGATAATTTTAGAAATGGAGGATTCTAGAAATCTCCTCCACTTTAGCCCTCTTTCTCTAGAATTCTCTATTTTAGAGATCTCCATGGAATCAAAATATTCCATGGCAAATCTCTAAAAATTGATTTCAATGGCTCAAAATTGAATTTGAGCCATTGATTTCTCCCTCCATGCCTATATAACCAAGCTCACTCCCTCCATGAAACTAACTGGAAAACTTGGAAAACTATCAACTTGTTACCATTATCTTTCATCCATATAGACTTATTGCATCCATCCATAACCATTATCAAGCTCAATCATCTAATTGGAAGCCATTATAAAAATCAAGCAAGCAATCCAAAAATCTTTAATTTGGCATCAAAAGTCCATTTGACACTCTTGGAGAGGAGCCATAAAGAGGTAAAGTGATGGTAAGAGTCCTCTTAACAAGTTGATTATCTATTTTATCCCCTCCTATTGATGTGTTTAGATTTTAGGTTTTTATTAATAAAAATAATATTATGGATTGAATCTAAAATTTAAGCTACACTACATATACAAGAATAATTAAAACATAAAATAACACAATCTTTTACCTTCTTTGGAGCTCTAAATGGCTTGCTCATCTTGTGCATCAAGAAGTCTTTGACAATGAAGCATGTTTGACTCTTCTTCTTAGCACCTTGGATTTGATTGATTGAATTAAGATTTAGGCATTGTAACATTACTTACATGAGGTTTATGGAGGAAATATTTCATAATAACTCTACAATATCCAAGATTATAAATTGAGGGGTATGGCCTTGTATTTATAGCCTCAAGAATTAACTCTCACCCAAGGTGAGTTAAGGTTGAGTTTAAACATGGAATGGGTTCAAACTAACCCTAGGTGAGTTGAGAATAACTCAAATTGAGTTAAAATTTGTCATGTAATTATGATTTTTAATTAATAGGCATTTCTCTCAAATTAGATATTGTGGGATATTTTGAAAGAGCTTGACAACTCATAAAGACAATGATGAAAAGGCTTGATATTTTGATTTTTATAATTTCCATTTTTAGATATTCATTAATTTAAAATAGATAATTAAAATAATAATTTAATATTTTTTAATTAGATGATTAATTTTTATTAGCATTTTAACTCTTTCAATATTTGATCAAGTGCCCTGCTTAATGGGTCCATAGGCCAAATTAACAGTTGTTATGCTGAAAGGTGATTAGGGATGAATCCGTGAGAGGTTATTATTGATTATGGGATAATATCCTTAATATGGATGCATCAACATGATTCTAATAATTTATTAATGATGTATTAATAAATTTGGGACATTCAATGATTTCTAAGCTTAATTCACAATGTTTGGTAGAAATTGGTCTGAAGTCTGGTAAAAAACTAGTTGTGGCCAGAATTGGATATCTACACCATCTATTATTCAAAAGAACTATTGTTGATGTTTTATAAATAAATTTAATATATTTTTTCATTTCCAAGTATAGGTATACTCTAAATTAATTTATCACTACCCAAATAACTGCATTTTGTACCAAAATTGACCTAGGAAAATATGTGTGCAGTTGCATCTCACACTAATGGAGAGAAGGTAAAGCTTCTTATCTCAAATTATCTATTCACATCACACATGAAATACACGGGTTATTATTTTAGCATGAAATTTATGTAGTTTTAATACCACCTAGGTGGATTCTTGATATAAGTACTTCTATCCTTCTCTTTTTCTCTAATATCTTGTGGTAAGCTAGTACAAAGACATTGAAAGAGAAAATTGAGAAATATTGTCAACTAATTTTTTGAAGCACATATACAATAAGGTAAA
The DNA here is from genome assembly GCA_037957365.1 of Torreya grandis. Lineage (NCBI taxonomy): Eukaryota > Viridiplantae > Streptophyta > Pinopsida > Cupressales > Taxaceae > Torreya > Torreya grandis. Next base: position 386,792 of record JARHVA010000247.1, on the reverse strand, counting down.
ACATATAGTTGTGCACATGAATATAAGAATTAATAATCCATAAAATAATGAAGGATATGATCAACATAATAGGATAAGTATGGCTGTTAAACTAGTTGAACGATAATCCCACATATGGCACAATTGACACAAGCATAACCACTATCCCTGTGTATTCAGAGGCCAAAATTTGACATAAAAGTAAATAAAAACCTACACATTCCATGTATACTTTCATAAAATCATAAAATATCAAGATGTGTTTGTTCCAATCATTTTAATTCCATATTGTCCAATACTTATTTAAAAATTTCAAATTTACTTGTTCACTCTATTTTAATCCTTTAAATAAGATATGAAAATAATATTTTACATTTTTGAATGGTATAAATCACTAGTGAATTATTCTCATATAACTTGGTTTATGGTATGACACCATTTCCAAAAATTAGGTGAATCATATTGGTGAACCCAACATTCTTACATTCATCCTAGAGTTTATACTATATTTTCCCTTAGGGCTTATTGTTTTGGATTCATTTTAAAGTTTTGATTTAGGGTGTCATAAAAATTCTCTACATTAATTGTGTCTTGTTTCAAGATTCTTACTTTTTAAAACCATGCTTATTATGTGACAAATTGGCTTATTTTTTCATTCATGGTTCATATCTAGGATTTTGGTGATTATAGTGCATCATCGGTAGTTTAGATTTATATGTTATATTTATTTTTTAAAAGACATGGGAGATAGCTTACTTTCAAATAAGGTTACCCACTTGATTTTAAGCATATGTTTACCATTGAATACATGTTCATTTTCTAGTACTTATCATAGGATGTTAGCTTTTAGATAGAAGTATGATAAGATTGTTTTCCATACTTTATATGATGACACCCTATCTCTATGGGATATACTATTTTTCCCTATTTTGATTAAGTGTAATGCTAAATAAGATAAAACCATTGAATACATTATGTTGCTTAAGATATATAATTACTAAAAAAATATGAGTGTAACTAGCTAAATATAATAATTTTCTATTTATATAAAACACTAAAGGAATGATGCATTTAGCTTGTTTCAAGTATATGTAAGTTTATAGAGGGATACAATTATCAATAACAATATTAAATGGTCTTATGAATCCTCAAAATTAGAAACAAAGAGTCTACATGTACCTAGACAAGTCTTCACTGCTTGGACACTTGTATATTATGACTTTATTTGATGTGACTATTGAACTATCCACTATATTTTTTTATGATCTATGAATGTGTCACCGACTATGCCTATAACATATAAGGATTATTGTATATTATGATGTCTGTAAATCTATGCAAATATCCATATTTGCCTTCTCTTTGCTTTAGATATTAACTATGCATTGTAATACATCTATAAAACTAGAATAAAGGGTGAAAAGGAAGGGTTGAGCTAACCTTAGCCACCCTTATGACTAAGTGCTACCTACATATCTAATACTCTAAAAAAGGGAGTCAAATAGAATGTAATTATCAGACCTAGTTGAGTGTGTGAAATTATGTGTAATACTAGTATCTATTTCAATCCTTTGTATGGATTCTAGCACTTGACAACCTATTAATTGACCTTAAAAATGGTATATATACTTAACTTAGGGCTTTCTCTTTTGATGGGTTTTATATTTTGGAACATCTGGGTAGTTCCTCTTAATGTGCATAATGACTTCCAATGATAGCTAGACATGTGATAGGTAAGTGCTAGATTGATAAATGCTCAGGATTGATATGTTTTTATAGCTAACTCTTTGGGTAATTTCCTTTGAACTAACATGTAAAATGTGTGGTCTAGCCCATATGATTAATTTGAATTTTGAAAACTATACAATAAATGGCGTGAGGATAAGTCTATGGGAGTGAACCCATCTAAAAGGCACATACCTATCTAATAAATAAGAATAATGAATTGAGGTAAGGAGATAGTATAAGTTTTAAACTATTGTGGTAGAGACTAGGAAGATCATGTGTAATAGCAATCATAATTTGGAAGGGTCATGACTATTTATAAGATAATGACTATGAGGAATGGAGAATAAGAGTCATGTATGTGAGCATAAGTCAAGTAGGATAAGGTCTAGTCAAATTATGCAATATGAATTATCTAATTCTAAATATGAGTGTCTATATTTTCCCCCCTTTTATTTTAATAGTGTAATTACTAGAGTAAAAGGATAAAAGGTGATACCCAAGGATAATCATGATGGGTGTGCTCAAGAATGTACTATGTGTTGTGCCTTGATTGGTGTAAACATACAATCAAACATGTAGAAATTAGTTTTTAATTATTATGTATGATAAAAAGTTAAAACATTGAATATATGCAAAATGAAATACTAAGGAATGAATACACTTGTATATATGTGAACCAAATTTGTATTATGAAGACTTGTCTTCTACAGATAATGGAGAATATGGTGATCATGCCCCATTGATATACCTAAGTAAGAACATGGGTTGAGCTGAATATGTCCCAATCCTTATTTGAAATGGAGAAGTGCTTAGATGTTATGCTATGCATAAATTCAACCCCACATAAATCCAATAAATTAGAGTAAATGGAATCCTCTAAGGGTCCTAATAAATCTAATAAATGCTTAAGAATATTTGTAAAGTTTATAAATTATCCACTATAAATGCATAATAGGATTCAATTTGAGTAATTCATAGGAATAATTTATTTCTGATATAAATTTGAGTAATACTAAATAAAGAAAGATATGAGTTTCCATTCTATCTAGCAATCTAAGACATATAACCTATGCCAATATATCATGATAACTATAAAACTGTGAACACATGCCACACATATTCCCCTCACTATAATAATGTAATTTGAATATTATAATATGTGTAATAATGTGATAAAATATATTATAATCCTTTGCAATTTGTGATATATGTTATACATATGCCCCCAATTTTCGACAAAGTTATCAAAATCTAAGTAAAACCTGTAATAATCCAAAGTTAGATGTGCCCATATCTAAATTTATTATAATTTCATAGGCTTAATCCCTAAGGCAAACCACTATGTTTGCCCCACTTTTGAGGTGAGGAATGAGGATTGTGAATTATTTATCTTAAAAGATAAAAATTAAAGCAATGAAGCTATATACAAAAATATATAAGTAGTGTAAAGAATATAATAACATATGGAAAATATGTCATCATATTAAGAATAGAGAATTTGAGTATGTATGAAAAATATATCCTAAACATACACGTGTCACATCAATATAGATATATCAATGAGGGACCCAATAAATAGGAAACATAGTAATAAACATATATAAATTGAGTAATAACTATGCAAAAAAGAGCATGGTATGTATGATGGTACCAAAAATAAGGAGAGTGTGTGATATAAATGACAACACCCACAAGCTCAACAAATAATCCTAGAATTATCCACACATAAAAAAGAGTCAAAGAGACACACATAATGGAAAATCAAATGTCATACAACGCCAAGAGCCACACTTAATGGATAATTTGGTGTCACACATCCAATGGATAATCTAATGTCACACACACAATGGAAAATATAATGTCACATAAACATTGGAAACTCTAATGTCACATACCTAATGGAAAATCTATTGTCACACAATAAACAATGTCAAATAGAGAAAAAGTAGTAAAATTAATCATGCATAGAAAAATCAAGTCTAATTTACAAAATTATTGTATATCATCATTGTATATATCAAATATAATATCTAATGAAATAACAATATAAATAGTATGAGTTAGATAAATTCATGTATAATCAATGTAAATTAGCTCAATATGATCAATGGAAATATTAATAGAAAGATAAAACATGTGTAAAATAGCTAGATGGTCATAATAAGAGCATTACTCAAGTGTAATAAATGTGGCTCTTGGGTGTAGGAAAATATTGTATCTATGCACGCATGAACTATATGGCTTATATGTTTTGCAGCTCACTCATGTATATTGTGAAACAAATGTATAAATGAAAACTAGATATATAATATAGTATATGTCATAAAACATAAAACAATATTGTAAACAAAAAATACATGTCATGCATATGTTTTAATTTTTGTTATATATATATATATATATATTTTGAGTTTTTTAATATTATGTAATAATAACCAATGATCCCATCAATTTTATGCTCACAAGTAGGCCATCTATCAAACATGGCTAATGTTACCCACCATGTCTAAGTTGTAACATGTGTATTTGAGTTAGAATCTAAAAAATAAACTCATAATGTATCATATCTATCATGATCATCATCAGTCATATGATCTTGTCTAACTCTATGAAGCATAATACTACATGGAATCTGATACATAATGGTATAATGTGCCTATGTTTACTGAGTAACACAGGGATAAATCTATAACACTAATATAGGGTGTGATGGAATCGACAATGGTTCCCTTGAGTCTATATTATAGCTCTAATGTAATAGATGGTATAATATTAGACATCTAGGAAAATACACTATCTTATTCTAAGCTATTTGAGTAGAATGAACCTTAACAGGTTGTGCAATTAACTATGGTGGTGGTGAGGGGTGGACGATGAATAATTTCATGTTGAAGAGGGTATTCATTTGTAATATCTTAAAATGTGACCAAATTATTATCATGCATATACTTTACAGATTTGTGTCCTATAGATGGTACTACACACATATTATGTATCTAAGGTTGTTATAACAACATGTAAAATATTCCCATAGTTAGTATAACTAAGAATAATTTAGAAATTAGTGTAAGGCCCAACTTACATGGTAATACAATCCTTCCAAGTATATTATATTTGTGTCCTTTAAATCCCTTAGATTAAGGTTTAAATTATATCAACCTCTATAGTAGGAGGGAGATATATAAGACTACACTCAATTTTATTTTGATAAGGGATCTTAGAGAAATGTTAAAATAGTCTTCTTTATGTGATTAAAAAAATGAGCTGATTAGAAGAGTGCACCATGTCTTAATACTGAAAGGTTTTGATGTTTACCAAGCATGTATATAGATGTCATGCATACATAAAATTCCCACTTTGAGGTGAAGGAGATAACATAACCACCATCACATATATCCATGGTCTACTAGAGAGTAGGTTATAATGCAAGTAATTAATTATTACATGGAATAATGTAGATAAGGGTTTAGGCCCAATTATGACATCTAAATAATGGTGCATAAAGCTTGGCAAGGCACATTGTCAAATATTTTGATGTTCATATATGGTTTTTGAATGGAATACACATTGATACCCAATTTTTACAAAAATGTGATGGTGCATAAATTAAATTTTGATACATTATCTATCAAATATATCTTGACTCCCCTTTTGAAGACTATTTATTGAATGCATAATGGTAGATTTTATTACAATATTTTCCTGTGCATGCTCAAAGGTTTTATGCCACAAGTGTATATCCTAATAATATGTCTATCCACACCAACATATCACACAAGGAAGTCTTGCATGCTTAACTGAGTTGTAGATAGAGACATTTTGGGTCATAGTCAGGTTGGTTGATGAAGAAGAGATTCATTATGCATGTGGAAGTACTTAGTATTTATGAAGATTATTTTTTTTTTATAAATTATAACCTATGATCATTATCAAAGACATTATAGACACATGATAAAAGTAACATAATGATAATAAATTACATTCGTATGTAAACAATTTATAGTTGAACATCATGGTTCTAACAATATAATGATACTTTTCCTATATTATCCTCTCTAATAATGTAACAAGATGAGATTTTATAATTTCCAAGCACCAATATTGTGGTTACATTCATAATTAGGTGCTCCTAAATATGTGCTCAACCTTACTATTCATAGTAACCCTAATTAACATTACATTAAATATCCTTAACATGACTAGCTTTTGAATTTGGACCATTATGTACTATATTCACTCTACGAAGTTTTGCCTTAAACCCACTACCTATTGTCCATTCAAGTTAGTTTAGTTAGTTTATACTCCTTCTATGATCTAAATTATATACAACCTCCTCCTTGACACTCATGCTTTGTGTTGTATTCCAAACATTCTGCTTCTACTTATGATTCTGGTGACTTGTTCAATTCTTATTGAATGATCTTGAGAATTATAATAAATCTATGCCACCTCATCCTCATGTGCTATAAACTTCATTTTTGTGTTGTAATGCATGTGACAAAATTTTACAAAATTGGGGGATAATAGATTTTGACTTATATGTTTGGGAAATTATTCTTTATAATTAACATTAATTGAATCAAAAATATTTGCATAGCTTGTAGGTGAGGCCTTATGAAAATATGTAAAAATGTGTACTCTTTGTGTTTTACTGAGATTTTTAATTTTTGAATCACTTGCATATCTAAGGCTATATCTACAGTTCATGAACATATTTTCCCTATCTTAGGCCATTTTATCCTAAGTTTTATATGAATTTTAGTCTAAAACCATATGGTTCAAAATGTATTAGGAGTAGAAGATATAGCCACTCAAAATTAATCATTAATTGCCTAAAAATGTTTAATATTAACATCCTTACCTTACTTGGTTATCCATCACTCTGTTAACTAGCAATATATACGAGAGCATTCACTATTCTATTCACTATCTCATAATTACTCATATCATCATTTAGACATCCTAATTTGATTACAAACTCATATCAACCTAGTTCCAATAGTCTTTGTCCTTATAGGATAGGACCACACTAGGTATACAGGTCTAATTTCTAGGCATGTCTATAAGTGTGGCATTGTCCATTGCATTCCAATGTTGAACCTTAAAACTCAAGACATTTTATTTTACACTTCCCAAGATTATATAAAGTTTAGTTAACAAAAAGATTCAAAACATTAGTCTATATAAGAAATTTAAGGTCATTCAAAATACATCCGGCAATCACTTGGAAATTATATTACACATTGATAAAGTAGAACTATTCTTTCCATTTCAATTTATAAAGCATTCTAATAGTCATCAACCTAGCATATATTTTTTTATTTTAGGTTAAGGATGTAACACCAAGAATAAATATTATCTTTATTAGTAAAAATCAAAACAAATTAAAATGTTACCTAATCAATGCAAGTGTAACCTCAGATTGAGCTAAAGGGAAATGAAAATTGGGCAAACACAATTTATATACTTTTGCTTTCCCATCTTGTCGATATGATTTTTACTTGTATATGATGAGTATGTAGTTGTAAAAATTTTATGAAGCATGTGGACAATTACAAGATACTTCCCCTTGTAAAGACATTTTTTTATTGGATAATGTGATTTAATAATGCTTGATTGGACGAAAAATTATTCAAATCTTCATTGTCATGAGAACTTGTTTAGAATGGAGAAGAATCCATTTATTTATATATTTTATTAATTGATGTGGAATGTTGGATGAATATTAATATCAATGGATGAGAATTGGTCCTACATCTTATAAATGAGTAAGGTTGAGTATGTAAGAAATCCACTTATGAAATTTTGGAGTGTGTAAGAGATTATAGTTAAGAAGGTTTGGACTATGTATGAGCATGCCATAGATCTTGTTTGCACACTTGCCTCTTTGCATTTAATTTTCCTTGGAAAAGGGACATTGAATCTGGATTTGATGTAGGATTTATAACTTTCAAATTAATAAGTGGATTTAGATTACATCATGGATTTGAGATGGAAATTGGATTATTTTATTTATTGAAAAATATGAAATACACATGGATTATCTTAGAAATGAATTAACATGATTAGTTACTATGATTAATCCATAATTCATATCGGTGGGATGGGGAAAGTCAATTCTATATTTGATTCAATAGACTAATTGACTAGGGGTGATATTGAATGATGACAAGTAGATCAAGGATGCATCAGACGAAATGGATGATATGATACAATTCAATAGTGTGATTAGGGATGTGTCATCATGATTTAAGATGAAAATAATAAGCTAATTGGTGACTTATATTGACTATAATAAATTAGGTTTTGATCGATTGATGATGTGGAATCAACACCAAGTGTTTGATTTTAGGTGTCTAAAAAGGGCACTCATTGTAAAACATTCAAAACAATATATATAGTTACATTCATATAGAAAAGATCAAGATTCACATACTCAATCTAGGAGGGAGAACTACATTGACCTAAGGCCTTTTTGGGTTATGTAGGTAATACTCAGATTACGTGAGGGTTTTTGAGAATAACTCATCTATTCCCCTTTACATTTGATCTATATCTAGTTTATTATGTAATATATAGGGTTTTTATTTTTTAGGTCTTTTGTAAGGTAAAATGAGACAAGAAATCAAAGGCTAAACCCTCATAGACAGGCACACACACCTAGATCTAAAAATTAGTTTTATAAGAAATCAAGATGTGGCCATATTTTATTTATAACACTAGTTACTGTTTACTTGATTTTTGTCTTAGGATTTCATATAAATTCTGTACACTAAAAGAAATTAACCTTTAACCTTGGATATAAATTTGACACCATAAATCAATCTTCTTTGACCTTGGATTTAATCTAACATTAAATAAAGAGTCTTGTAGCCTTGGATAACATCTAACACTGAAGATTTTTATTTCAACCTCGACCTAGAATTTGTTGATCTCTATACACAAAATTATTTTGATTTTATTTTCCCTTTATTTTATATTTGCTTGTGCTTGTTTTTTAAAAATGTGTTCCAAAAGGTTTAAAAATTCTTAGTGATTGTAGTTATGGGCTAAGCGGTTCTCTAATTTACCAACACTGTGGTATGAGGGGTGCTACCCCAATCTCAAGATATTGTATAACATGAAACACATATTTCAGTTTCCATGTACCTCATAGTTTATCAAAAACACATAGGGTCCCTTATTTATACCATATGAGGCCTATTTTATTTATTTAATTTGTGGTGCATTTTAGAGGAGTGTATTTCCCAAGGAAGTGATTCTCACCATACCCTTACAGATGAGATGGTGGGTTATAGGCATGATTTAGCCTCTATATTTAGTGATTTGAAATATTGGGTAGACACTAATCTACAAATGAACAAGTATATTTGATAGCCCACATAATACTTCAAATCCTTGCCTAGATAACCATTTATTCCTTTATTTTTTATTGTATTGTATGCATAATTGGGTCAATGAGTGAATGCTTCTTTCATATGCTACATAGGATTATGCAATTCATTATCACATCTTGTATTGCTTTTTAGCATGACATTCATTATGTTTTTACATGGATTTAATTAAAAATTAATAAATAAATTACACTAAACAAGGCCCAATCTCATGGCCAGTATATTTTAAATGGTTTCACTACTATATCATGTCATTACCTTTATCTAATAGCTTTTGTCAATTCTAAAATGACTTTGGATCAAGAGGAAACATAAGTTATACATTGTATCAAATATTTAACTTCAAAGGATCTTCCATTGATTACTTCAAAACCTTTTAAATGACACATCATAGCCCTTATTTTAGAACCTAATCCTTAGGAATAATCTGGTCAAAAATGAAGAAAATTTATCAAATATCTTTGTGAATATCCAAAAAAAGTTGACTAATTCTTATATGTTGTCAGAGATATTAGCAGTAGAAAAGGGCTATAAAATCACATAGTATAATTGTTTGACAAGTGTGTGATCTACATTATTTTATACTTTGTATATATATTTGGATATATTCAACACCTAAATGCACATGAAGAGTCTGTAAATTGTGAAGAATCCATATTTTGTTTGTAGTGAAAGGTTGAAATATGAAGTGAAAGAGCCTTTGTAAGCTATATATATAGCACTCATTTGTATTGTAAAAGGGTTTTGAAATATAAATATTATTTTATTGATTTGATAATAGTTATTATTTATGTCTACACTTGTTCCTTGTACTTTTCCATACCATTTTTCTCTAATATATTAATCATTTGAAATATTGAATGTTTTGGGTAAATTAAGACTATAAATCATGACTATTCCTTTACAATATTGATCCTGATTTAACTTTAATTTGTTGTCATAGATTCTATGAGTCTCTTTTATATTGAATTTATCACAAGCAATCGAAATTAGAATGTTCTTATGGGTTTTCCAAAGCCTATGCTAACAATGGCTTGGTGAGAATGGAACACTGAGACATGTTAAGATGGTTTCCTAAATAGAGATATTTGGAGTGATGGCTAGATGAGAGAATTCATAATTTAATAGAAGAGGACAAAAAAAGGATAGGAATCTCTATGAGATAATTCATAAGTGGGCATATATATGATGAGATATACAAAATATTTTGGTATGAATTTCCTGGGTTGTTAGTTGCATGGTTGCCAAGAATTGAATACTACCACTTCAAGTCGAGAGAAACATATCACTTTGTTTGGATTAAGGAAAAAATAGAAAAACTATGAAATATGGACACCAATTAGATTTTCACAATAGATCATTAGATAAAAAATATGGTATACCATTGAGTTTAATATTTAAGGGTATGCCATATTTGATTCTACATAGGATTTATTTATAAGAGGCATCTAGGAAACATTTATGTAGCGATTACCTATCATGCTGAAAATGTTGGTCATGGAAAAGGTTATGGTGCTTATTCTAGCTTACACAAAGTAGTCACTTTGATAATTACGGATACATGTGTGATAATGAAGTGAATGATGAATAATTGAAAAGGGAAACTTGAACCTAAACCCACAATATGGAGGACATATAGAAGCAAAATAAAAATCAAAATTTGGGCCTAAAGTGAGACCTATGACAATAGAAATGGTGAAATAAACAAAATAATCTTAATGTAGCTACAAGTAGGAATATATTAGATAATTTAGAATATATAGAAGGAATGAGAGCTTATGGAAGGTTGAGATATTTTAGAGAGGATGAGGATGAGGAAATGAGAGGGCCTAAAAGAAGGGAAGGCACACATGAGAGTGTATAAATGGACACTGATTAGAAAATGGATGTTGAAGAGATGGGAAAAAGTGAAAATAACTAAGAGGAGTAAGTAAATCAATTAGAAGGTAGTTTTAGATTACAGTTACAAGGGAGGATATTATTTGGAGAAGAGAAGGAACAATATTTTAAAGAAATTATGTTAATTCATAGGATTATAATAGGTTCAAGTTCAAATGAATTAGAAGTTTCAAACATGGATTATTCATTTCATGGGTACACATCTCTTGTGCCTAATTTATCAAAAAAAATAAGAAGAAAAAGTGTGAATCTAGAAAATATAGTATGTGGTTTGACTATTTTATAGATAAATTTGGGAAATATAATGAAGACACCAAGAAAGTGTTGGATAGGAAGAAATTAATTGAGGTTCAATTTTAGGTCATAGTCAATATTAAGACATTAGCAAAGTTTAGTCCATAATAACCACTAGTTTCAAGTGTGAACATCAAAATCATGAATCTCAATGCAAGAGTTTTGTTCATTTTTACACTGTCTGATGGGTTTAAAAACCTTGAATAATATCTATTAACCTATGAAATAAAATGGCATATCAAAAAATTAACTACATATGATATGAAGAAGTGCAAACTTATAAGAGCCTTAACAAGAAGAACTCTAGAGTTCATATACAAAAGGAATTTTCCAAACTAATATTCTAGGATATCAAAGACTATCTAAGAGGAGAATTTAAAATGAAGAAATGTACAAGTCAAATAATACAAGATAACTAAATTCATTAAAATTCTATAGAATCAGTATGGGACTATGATCACAGGTTATTTAATGTAAAGAACATAGTTATTTTTATATTTCACTATAAGAATAAGGTTGAATGGTTTTTATAGGGTCTTAAACCTTGAATTAAGTTTTCCATTGATCAAACCCAATTTAGTTGTATGTCTGACACTAGAGTAGTTGCATTCTGGGTCGAGTAGATAAAATACTATGGAGAAGGTCGATAGTGTCCTATGAAAGCTGGTGTAAAGTTAGATGTTGTTTTATGCATGATGGATGAGTTACATGTAAGTAGCCAATCCAAGTTAGTATTGTGGTATATCGAGTATGTAAAAGAGGGGGAACCATAGGAATGACTAACCAACAGTCAAAACAAATTTTTTTGATATCTGATGGGTAGTAGAACATTCAATTGTAAAATGTCAACTCTTATAGTAGTATACCCCAAAAATCACATATTTTATACCATAATTTTTGTAAGTTACACAATCATGATGATAAAAACTATATGGATTTTAAATAATTGAAGGAGGACATCTCTAAAAATGTTTTCATAGTAGTTATGTAGTAGATTCATGCTACAAACCCTAGGATTCCAAGCTTAATTGTAGAAATGACCATCACAACTCAGTATTAGCCTTAGGGAATAACAAGATGGACACCATAGTCTCTAAAGTATCATATAGGATGAAATCTAACATATACTCAATATTAGTAGTAATGGAACACTACACCTCAAAAACAAGTGACAAGATGAACCCCATATTCTCCATGAGGGTCTGTTGGCTCAAAAATTTGTCAAGGTGACAAATTGGTCACTTTGAGTCAGTAGTGTGGGAACTAAGTTGTTATGTTAATTAGCAATGTAGGATAAATCCCCTCTCTTATTAACAGGTATAACAACCTTTATTCAAAACTAAAAGAGAAAAGTAGGGGAAAAGCTATTCATAACTATTTACAGTAAAAATATTTTCTATTGTGGGTTTCATAATTATAACCTGAAAATACATAAAGGAGATAGAAAGGAAATGAAGAGAAAGGAGGGAATAATGGAAAGAAAGGATGAATATAAAAAGGAAATAAATAAGGGAGGACAAGGTTGTTATAGTCAGTTAAATAAAAAAACTTCCATGATAACCCTAAGAAAAATGAAAGACAACTTTGGGTAGCTAAATGCAGAAACTTACCAGAATAGTCCAAGAAGGGTAAAACACCATGTGCATGGAAACCTCTCTCATTAAATGGGTGGTAAAGACATAATTACACCGTTAGGAGTGCAAAACATACATTGAGATAATTTTCTAATACTTATAGCAGACCAAAGACAACCATCCCATATTTACCCATAAAAGACAACTAAAATATTTCTTAAATCCCACCGAGATTTCAAATTCATAGAAACAACACAAGAAGATTCTAAAAGAAATACTTGATGTGAAATTCCTATTTTCTAACAATTTAGCAGTGATTATGAAAATAGTTTGAAAGTAAAGATATAAAAATAGATAAATCATATGCAAAGTTATAACTCACAAAGAAATCCTAAACATAAAGTCTATAAAATCTCCTTGTTTTGATCTTTATTGAGTCAAAAATACAATATCATCTTTTAAAATTTTCTTTAGGGTTTCACTACCAAAAATCCCTCTCTTTAAAATGAGCCTTACACTCATATTTATAGCATGGAGAGGTGGTTATAGTGCGTGACCACCTTTTTTTACATTTTTAAAGGTGCAAAAGTGATTTTACAAAAAATGCATTACTTAAGTGGTGCAAAAGTGCATTGGTATAATTGCATCATGTGCAAAAATGAAATTAAAAAATTACACCACTTGAATTGTGCACAAATAATTTGGTGGTTTTTCACCACTTGAAATGTGCAAATCAAAATTTCATGATTCAAGTCTTACAAAGGGACATAGCGTACATGAGTTACCTTTGTAAATTTTCACTTTATACTAATATCCACACCAAACCTTGCCTGAATTCGAAACTTTTTGCTAATGAATAGTCCATGCTACATGATTCACTTTAGAAACCAAGCACTTGTATATTTTTTCAACATGCCAATTGTTTATCTCACATTCTATTATTAAAATATTTATTCCAGATATTAGTACCAAATTGAAGGTTTTTCTATCCTTGTCAAAGATTCCCATCAGATAATTGTAGGATTTCCATGCAACATCTTCTCCATATTTTTATAAAATGACTCAAAAGCTATTGATTTGATCTTCATCTTTGAAAAACATTCATGTATTCAATAGATGACGGATACTAAAAAAGGCCACCAAACATTTTTGGGATCAATATCTATGCTGAGATAGACACATATACCAAATTGGGAAACATATAGAAATCTTGTGAACCATTTAACAAATTATCTTGATTGAAATTGATTCCATTTGGAGATTAGTTGATTGCATCTCTTTGACTAGGTAACATATGAACCATTGTGTTCATTTTTGTTAGTCACATTAAATTCATTTGATGCAGTGTTTTGTTACCATACTATAGCATAGATTTTTGAAAGCAAAACATAAGCATAAACATCATTTGGTACCAATTCTATTAATTTTCAACTGTTTGCAAACTTATCTCCACATTGTAGGACAATCTCTTTGGAGGCTCATAGATCAAAATCCCAACCACATATTATGTCCCAACCCCTCAGTACCCTAGGGGATGGATTCTCCTCCGTCAAGAATTAGGAAATGTGATGGGAGCCTCTCCAAATTGTCTCCTCTAATTGCCACACCTCTATCAACTTTGTATTTTCATTTTGACATTTTTATATGTGTGCAACTGAGTAAGAATGTTATTACAGCCAATTAGATATTTGTACAATATCTAACACAACTTCTCATAATTAGAATTTGATAGGTCTGTAAGCATGATGATTAGAATCTAGGAGTGTAAATAAAGGGATCGGGTCCCGCATTATGATTGAACAAATTTTGTACCATATAGACCTAAGTAAGCTTTTAATGATAATTTTCAAACATGAAATTTGAGTTACTAGCATAATCAACCTTCTTTCCCCAACATCTTCAGATTGGATGAAATACTCACATGTATTATTCAAATCTAGAATTTTGGCCTTCAAATATTGGTGAACCTATAAATAACATAATAACTATTTAAAAAAATAAATTGAAAGAAACTCAATCATTTTGGTTAGTCACCACCAACAATGTCCATGACTGTAAACGATCTCTAATTCCCCTAAAAGAACCCTTCAATTTTCTTGTCATGGTTCACTTTTTATCACTAATAATTATATTACCACTTAAATGTATAGTGTCTCATGACACTTTTCCCAAAAAGAGGAAGTTATAAATTTGGTTGTGTCATCTTGTCCAACATAGGAGGTGCTTAAATATAAATATTATTTCCTCTATACATCACACTTGATCTTGATTCCTTGGATGTTCTTTGGCAAGATTAATAATTTTTTTTGAAGTCACAGATGTGCCTACTTCTATCAAAACTCTAGAGCCATAGACCAAACAATCATCATATTTTGAAAAATTAGTTAAATTTGTGTGAAGATTTTCAACACCATCAAACCATATTAAGGAGAAGGTTTCAACTAAATGAAATTTATGCAATGTCATGGATTTTAAAGAATGCCAGTTTCTATCCTAGAAAACATAAACAAAATGCTATGTTGAAAACTTTAAATGCAAAAAAAACATCAAATTTGTTGCGTGTTATTGTAATTTTCAATGTGCCAATGTATTTGTAGATGATATGATAGCATTTGTTGATGCAATGGCTGGTATGATGTTTTTAATAACACTCTGAGTTAAGAAGTAATTAACTCCATTTATACCAAATTATTTTGCTCTTACTACTATTGTTTTTACTGCTGTTGTTGCCACCACCACTACCTCTGTTATTTGCATATGAAATATTTGACAAAACATGTCATTTAAATTCTACATCCAATTTGTAAATTGTTAACCCACTTGGAAAGGTTGAGATTGGTCTTCATACCTATCAATTGCATTTGTATTCTAAATATCAACATGTTGCTCAATTGTTTGATAAAATACTTTGAATAAATCATATTTTCAATCACCATTGTCATCGACACATCTAGCATATGAACTGTTTAACAAAATGCACAAAAAAAAATTGATGTCTTTTATTTGTTTAGCTATTGACCTTAGTTTCCAAAAATTTCATGCCCATTTTGAATATTTATAGTCTCTACATCATTTTCATAGACATATAACATCTAAAATTGAAGTTGATGTATCAACATTGGAATCCATCCATGATTATCTGTAGTCAATATTGTTACCTTCCATACCAATCCACTATCAATTTATAGGCTCTGTAGATAATAAGAATTAAATTACAAATAAAACAAATCAATCATTTGATCAGAATATAATTTCATAACTTTAGCTTTCAAGAGCTTGAATGCACATAATTCTACTATCATATACATTTTTATTGTATCCAAACAACTCCCATAAGCCTCTTTATTGAACACCTTTTTATCAATGCCATACAACATTTGAAACAAATCTGGCTTCACTCAACAAAAGTGAGGATGCTCAGAGTAAATATAACATGTCTAAGTACTTTTGTTATAATTAACACACCATCCATCAAGACCTATCACGTTCTAATAAAAACTATATCATCAACATACAAAAAAAAATATCTTCAAGGGGTGTGAAGGAAGATCTGTTAGCTAATTTGAAGCATACTCCACACCCAATCATACAAAAAATGATTTGGAAACATCCCTGCATTATCATGTCGTTATGTAGATCTCTTATTTACACCATTACTTAACTTCCATTCTGATAGTATCCTACAAGCATAACATTCCAAGAGACAATGTTTCTTTCAAGCATTCTATCAAATCGTTTACCTGCATCTTCTAAGCTACACCATTTGGCATACATGTCAAACAAGGCACTACCTCTGTATGTATCTAACTCACATTCAATTTCTAATGATATGCATATGGGCTTATTCATCATAAACCAAAGCTACTAGATTCACACATAAGATAAGAATATTAATAAAGATGAACTAGTTTGGCTTCACATCAGAAGCTTGAAGCTATCCCATTTAGGAATAAAGTTAAAGGGATTCCTTATGGAAGGCATTCTGTGTATTTGATATAATTATTACATTCCATGAGATCACATCTCTTTCACTCATATTGTCAAATAGTTCACATGCCTTGTGGATGCTTCCACATTTTCCATACATATCTACCCAGGAAATTGCAACAAAAATCTATTTTTTATTATGCTTGCACATATGTCCATATTATATTCCAAAGCTCATAGTTTAGCATAGGCTGGGAGTACACTAGAAAATTTGAAGTGATCAGGTTGGACACTTATTCATTGTATTTCAATGAAACATTATCAAACCCTGACAAGGTCACCCATGTCTTTTATAATCTATAATTATCACATTCCATGAGACACTGTCTTGCTATGTCATTTCATCAAACACTTCATGAGCATTTACAAAACCACCACACTTGATACACCTATTGACAATCTTGTTTTGAACATGAAACTTTTGGGAATACTAAGTCACATTTTCATAGCTTGAGGAAATAATCATAGCAGTTGCATGGGAGTGGAAAGAGAAAATTAAAATTGCACAGACAAGAAGTTGAAAGCATATTTGCAAGGTTTGGGAAAACTTCAAAAGTTTTTACAATTTGCATGGGAATCAATTTTTTTTTTGCAACTTACACCAATAATATTTTTTTACAATTTGCACCAAAAATGTTTTTGCACTTTGCACCGAAAATGATTTTGCACTTTGCATGAGTTGTGAAAAAGGAAAAAATGTTTTTGTAACTCATAAAAAGCAAAAAGGTTTTGGTAAATTACCAAGAAATCTATCAATAGTTTGAATAGAGGGTTCAAATGGGCTTAAAAACATTTTAGGGTAAAAGTGGAAATAGCCAAAAATTTTAATTTTTTAATTTTTCAAAAATTCTCATTTTTTTGGGTGAAATTCAAAAGATTTTAGCCATTTTTAATTCAATTTTTAAAAATTAAAATTTTCATCATTTTTTACCATTTTCAAAAACTGTGAAAATAGGGTCATATGTGGGATATGAAATTCAAGAGCAACAGGGGTAAGGTTCACTACAATTTCAGGGAATATATCATGATTATAAATAACAAGGTTAGGGATTTCATCAAAAATAAGAGGAATATAGAGGAGTATACCAAGGTTTATAACAAGGAGGTAATCATATAAAAGATGAATGATAAGGGCATCAATTAATTATTTTCTACTTGTATGGGGAATAAAACCACTTCGCACAAAATTGGCCAACTAATCCTCAAAGGTAGAATTACTATATTTAATGTATATTTTTGAGACAACACCACACTAAAGATTATTTAAAATTAAAAAAATAGAGATAATAAAATCCGATGGGAAATATAAACATAGTAAATTTACTCCTAAGGGACCCTATGTACATAAAAGTAGTCACTTGGTGCCAACACGTAGATTAAGGGTTACCACCCTTGGAGATGTCGTAGGATTAACAAATTATAAAGATTTAGAAAGATAAATATCCTTACCCTATAAAAGAAAAGGGTATGATGTATCAATCAACCTAGGTTATACATAACATACAACAATAGATTATGATGGAGGGTGATGCCTTAGTTATTAATGCACATATGTATGGTAAAATCATGCGCATTATGAGGTAGGATGGAGTAATTACTACTTTGATAGATCTACTCAAGTTGGTAATCACTTTGTGAAATTAGGATATCTCAAAGAACATCATAAATATCATTCATAATTTATTAGACTATGCACAAAGAGGTCAGTAGTGTACTAAAAAATAGTTTGGTATTAGAAGGCTAAGAAACCTTGGGATGTTGATTCCCCTATGCATATTGAATTAGAAGGATATGAGGTCCCAATTGTTAGTTGAGTGTGTGCAATCATATGTAATAATAATATCCATTTCAATATTTTGTATGGATTTCAACACTTGACAACCTATTACTTGAACTTAAAAATGATATACATAATTAGCTCAGGGCTTTCTCTTTTGATGGGTTTTATATTTGGGAACATTTGGGTAGTTCATCTCAATGTGCACAGTGACTTCCAATGATAGCTAGATATGTGTTAGGTAAGTGCTAGATTGAAAAATGCTTAGGCTTGATATGTTTCTATAGATGACTCTTTAGGTAATTTCATCTGAACTAACCTGTGAAATATGTGGTCTATCCCATATGGTCAATTTGAATTTTGGACAATCTGATGATCTTGCCCATATGATCAATTTGAATCTTGTACAATCCTCATTTGAAATGGATAAGTGCTTATATGCTATGCTATGCATAAATTCAACCCCAAATAAATCCAATAAATTAGAGTAAATGGAATCCTCTAAGGGTTCTAATAAATATAATAAATTCTTAAGAATATTAGTAAAGTTTATAAATTATCCACTATAGATGTATAATAGGATTCAATTTGAGTAAATCTTGAGAATAATTTGTTTCTGATATAAATTTGAGTAACAGTAAAGAGAGAAAGAGACAATTTTCCATTCTATCCAGTAATCTAAGACATATAACCTATGCCAATATATCATAATATCTATGAAACTTTGAACATATGCGACACATATTCTCCTCGCTATAACAATGTAATTTTAATATTGTAATATGTGTAATAATATGATAAAATATATGAAATCTATCATAATCATTTGAAATTTATTATAATTTTATAGGCTTAATCTTTAATGCAAACCACTATGTCTGCCCCCCTTTTGAGGTGAGGAATAAGGCTTGTGAATTATTTATTTCAAAAGATAATAATTAAAGGCATCAAGCTATATAGAAAAATATATAAGTAGTGCAGAAAATATAGTAACATATGAAGAATATGCCATCATATCTATAATAGAGAATTTGAGTATATATGAAAAATGTATCCTAAATGTACAAGTGTCATGTCAAGATAGATATATCAATGAAGGATCTAATAAATTGGCAAATATAAATAAGCATATATAAACTGAGTAATAACTATGCAGAAATGTGCATGGTATGTATGATGGTACCAAAAATAAGTAGAGTTTGTGATATAGATCATGACACCCACAAGCTCAACAAACAATTTTAGATTTATCCACACATGAAAAAGAGTCAAAGAGACACACATAATGGACAATCAAATATCACACAAGGACAAGGGCCACACTCAATGGATAATTTGATGTCACACACCCAATGGATAATCTAATATCACACACACAATGGAAAATTTAATGTCACTTAACCAATGAATAATCTAATGTCAAACACCTAATGGAAAATCTAATCTCACACAACAAATAGTGTCAAACCGAGAAAAAGTAGTAAAATTAATCGTGCATAGAAAAAGCAAGTCTGATCTACACAATCAATGTATATCATCATTACATATATCAAATATAATATCTAATGAAATAATAATATAAATAGTATGATTTAGATAAATTCATGTATAATCAATGTAAATTAACTCAATATGATCAATGGAAATATTAAAAGAAAGATAAAACATGTGTAAAATAGTTAGATGGTCATAATAAGAGCATTATTGTAGTGTTTGAAAGGTGTCTCTTGGGTGTAAGAAAATATTGTATCTATGCACACATGTCCTAGATGGCTTCTATGTCTTGCATCTCACTAATGTCTATTGTGAAACACACGTATAAATAAAAACTAGATATATAATATAGTATATGTGATAAAACATAAAACAATATTGTAAAAAAAAAATACATGTCATGCATATATCCTTATTTTCATTATATATATTTGAGTTTTTTAATATTATGCAATATTAACCAATTTTCCCATCAATGGTATGCTCACATGTAGGCCATTGGTCAAACATGGATAATGTTACCCACCATGTCTAATTTGTAACATGCGTATTTAAGTTAGAATCTAAAAATAAACTCATAATGTATCATATCCATCATGATCATCATTAGTCATATGATCTTGTGTATGCTGTCTAACACTATGAAGCATAATACTACATATAATATGATGAATAGTAGTATATTGTGCCTATGTTCATTAAGTAACACACAGAGAAATTTATAACACTAATATAGGATGTGATGGAATAGACAATGGATCCCTTGAGTCCAAAATATAAAACTAATGCAATAGATGCTATAATGATGGTCATCTAGAAAAATACACTATCTTATTCTAAGCTATCTGAGTAGAATGAACCTGAACAGGTTGTACAACTAACTCTGGTGGTGGTGGAGGGTGGAGGATGAATAATTTCATGTATAAGAGGGTATTCATATGGAATATATAAAAATGTGACCACCTTATTATCATGAATATACTTTATATATTTATGTCCTATAGATGGTACTACACACATATTATGTATCTAAGGACATTATAAAAACATGTCAAATATTCCCATACTTAGTATAACTAATAATCATGTAGAAATCAGTTTAGGGACCAAATTAAGTTATAATATAATCCTTCCAAGAATATTATGTTTATGCCCTTTAAATCCCTTAAATTAAGGTTTAACTTATATCAACCTTTGTGGTAGGAGGGAGAGATATAAGACTACACTCAATTTTTTTTTGATAAGAGAGCTTAAAAAAATGTTAAAATTGTCTTCTTTATGGGATTAGAAAATTGATCTGATTAGAAGAGGGCACCATGTCTTAATAATTAAAGGTTTTGATGTCTGCCAAGCATGTATATAGATGTCATGCATACATAAACTTCACACTCTGAGGTGAAGGAGATAGTATAACCACCATCACATGTATCCATGGTCTACCTGAGAGTAGGTTATAATTCAAGTAATTAAGTGTTACATGAAATAATGTAGATAAGGGCTTAGGCCCAATTATGACATCCAAAGTAATGGTGCATAAAGCTTGGCAGGGTACATTATCAAATATTTTGATGATCATGCATGGTTTTTAAATGGAATACACATCGATACCTAGTTTTTAGAAAACTGTGATGGTGCATTAATTAAATTTTGATACATTATCTATCAAATATCTCTTGACTCCCCTTTTGAAGACTATTTATTGAATGCATAATGGTATATTTTATTATGATATTTTCTTGTGCATGCTCAAAGGTTTTATGTCATAAGTGCATATCCTTGTAATATGTCTATCTGCACCAACATATCACACAAGGGAGTCTTGCATGCTTACCTAAGGTGTAGATAAAGACATTTTGGGTCATAGTCAGGTTAGTTTATGATGAAAAGATTCATTATGTGTGTGGAAGTACTTAATATTTATGAAGATTAAAAATTGTTATAAATTATAACCTATGATCATTATCATAGACATTATAGACACAAGATAAAAATAACATAATGATAATGAATTGAATTTATATGTCAACAATTTATAGTTGAACATTGTGGTCTTAACAACATAATGATACTCTCCTTATAATAACCTCTCTAGTAATGTAACAAGGTGGGATTTTATAATTTCCAAGCACCAATATTATGATTACATTTATAAATAGGTGATCCTAAAGATGTGCTCAACTTTACTATTCAAAGTAACATAATTAACATTACATTAAATATCCTTAACATGACTAGCTTTTGAATTTGCAACATTATGCACTATATTCACTCTACGAAGTTTTACCTTAAACCCCTACCTATTTGCCATTCAAGTTAGTTTAGTTATTTTTTCCTCCTTATATGATTTGATGTATATGAAACCTCTTCCTTGACACTCATGCTTCATGTTTTATTCTAACCATTATGCTTTCACTTATGATTATGATGACTAATTTAATTCTTATTGAGTGCTCTTGAGAATTTTGATAAATCTATGCCTCCTTATCCTCACGTGCTATCGACTAAATTTTTGTGTTGTAATGCATGCGCCAAAAATTAACCAAAATTGGGGGCTAATAAATTTTGACTTGTATGTTTGGGAAATCATTCTTTAGAATTAACATTATTTGAATCAAAAACATTTGCATAGCTTCTAGGTGAGGCCTTATGAAAATATGTAAAAATGTGTACTCTTTATGTTTCATTGTCCTTTTTAATTTTTGAATCACATGCATATCCAAGGCCATATATACCTTTTTTAATAGATAAATATATAGGGTTAGCGATATCGTGAACATATTTTCCCTATCTTAGGCCATTATATCCTAAATTTTATATGTATTTTAGTCTAAAACCATATGGTTCAAAATATATTGCTAATAGAAGCTGTAGCCACTCAAAATTAATCATTAATTGCATGAAAATGTTTAATATTGACATCCTTACCCTACTTGGTTATCCACCATTCTATTAACTTGTAATATCTACAAGAGCATTCATTATTCTATTTAGTATCTCAAAATTACTCACAACATCATTTAAACATCCTATTTTGATTACAAACTCCTATCAACCTAGTTTCAATAGTCTTTGTCCTTATAGGATAGAACCATGCTAGTTAGACATGTCTAAACTCTAGGAATGTCCAAAAGTGTGGCCTTGTCTACCATGTTTCAATGTTGAACCTTAAAACTCAAGACATTTAATTTTAACCCTCCCAAGATTCTATAAAGGTTAGTTAACAAAAATAATTCAAAACATTAGTTTATATAAGTAATTTAAGGTCATTCAAAATACATCTAGTAATCACTTGGTAATTATATTTCACATTGAGAAAAGAGCACTATTCTTTCCATTTTAAATTATGAATAATTCTAATAGTCATCAAACCAGTCCAATTTTTTTATTTCATGTTAAGGGTGTAACACCATATTCTAATTACAAACTCCTATCAACCCAGTTTCAATAATCCTTGTCCTTCTAGGATATGACCACACTAGGTAGACATGTCTAAACTTGAGGTGTGTCCATAAGTGTGGCCTTGTCCACTACATTCTAATGTGAACCTTAAAACTTGAGACATTTTATTTTGCCCCTCCTAAGATTATATAAAGGTTAGTTAACAAAAATATTCAAAACATTAGTCTATATAAGTAAATTAAGGTAATTCAAAATATGTCTAGTAATTACTTGGAAATTATATTGCACATTGAGAAAATAACACTATTCTTTCCATTTCAAATTATGAAGCATTCTAATAGTCATCAACCCAACCCAATTTTTTTTATTTCATGTTAAGGGTGTAACACCAAGAATAAAGATTAGGTTCGTTAGTAGAAATCAATACAAATTGAAATGTTACCAAATCAATGCCTCATATTGATATAAAATGAAATGATAACAAGGCAAATAAACAATTTATATACCTTTGCTTTCCCATATTGTTGATATGATTTCTATTCATATGTGATGATTATCTAGTTGCAAAAATTTTATGAAGCATGTGGACAATTATAAAATACCTCCCTTTGCAAAGACATTATTTTTATTGGATACTATGGTTCAATGATGCTTGATTGGGCTCAAAATTATTCAACACTTCATTGTCATGAGAGCTTGTTTAGAATGGAGAAGAATCCATTTATTTATATATTTTATTAATTGATGTAGACTGTTGGATGAATATTAAGATCAATGGATGGGAAGAGGTCCTACATCTTATAAATAAGTAGGGTTGAGTATGTAAGAGATCCACTTATGAAATTTTGGAGTGTTTAAGAGCTTATATTTAAGAAGGTTTGGAGTGTGTACAAGAATTCCATAGATCTTTCTTGTAAACTTGCCTCTTTGCATTTAACTTTCCTTAGAAAAGGGACATTGACTTTGGATTTGATGTAGGATTTATAACTTTCAAATTAACATGTGGATTTGGATGACATCATGGATTTGAGATGGAAAATGGATTATTTGATTTATTAAAAAATATGAAATGCAATGGATTATCTTTTAAATCAATTAACATGCTTAAATAGTGTGATTAATCCATATTTCGTATTGGTGGGATGGGATAAAGTCAATTGGATATTTGATTCAAAAGATTAATTGACTAGGGGTAATATTAAATGATGATAGGTAGATTGAGGATGCATCAGATGAAATGGATAATATTATGCAATTTGATAGTGTGATTATGGATGTGTCATCATGATTTAAGATGAAAACTATAATCTTATTGGTGACTTAGGTTGATTAGAAGAAATTAGGCTTTGGTCTATCGATGATGTGGAATCAACACTAAATGTCTGAGTTTAGGTGTCTAAAAAGTGCACTCATTGTCAAACATTAAAAAAATATATATTTACATTCATATATAAAAGATCAAGATTCACACACTCAATTTATGAGGGAGAACTACATCAACCTAAGGCCTTTTTAGGTTATGTAGGTAACACTCAGATTACTTGAGGGTTTCTGAGAATAACTCAACTATTCCCCCCTTTACATTTGATCTATATCTAGTTTATTATGTAGGATCTAGGGTTTTTATTTTTTAGTTCTTCTGTAAGGTAAAATGAGGTAATAAATCAAAGGCTAAACCCTCATAGATACACACACACACACCTAGATCTAAAAATCAGTTTCACAATCAATTAGGGTACGACCATAGTTCATAGGCAATGCCAAAATGTGGCCCTTTCCTCTTAGTGTGGAATTGTACCAATATAGTTTGAACTTATATTTTTGGATTCAACATAATTCATAGGTATATAAATCTGGTTTGCATTTATAGTCAGCCTGTATAATCATCAATAAATCAGATCCAAGCTAGGTTGGCATATATTTTATTAATTTACTATTTTCAGCTAATTTAAAATTTTGTATATTACTACATTTGACTTTTAGAAATGTATATTATGTAGATCTAAATCAATTTAAAAAAGTTTTTTTTTTTAACATTTCATTATTACATAAAAAACAACATTAAACATTCTAATGAACCCATATTTTATTTAGAACACTACTTATTGTTTACCTGATTTTTGTCTTACGATTTCCTATAAATTTATGTAAATTCCTTACACTAAAAGAAATCAACCTTCAACCTTGGATATAAATCTAACACCATGAATCAATCCTATTTTACCTTGGATTTAATCTGACCTTAAATAAAAAGTCTTGTACCCTTGGATAACATCTGACACTGAAGCTTTTTCTTTCAACCTCAATCTAGAATTTGTTGATCTCTATACACAAAAATATTTTAATTTTATTTTCCTTTTATTTTATATTTATTTGTGTTTGTTTTTTAAAACTATTTTCCAAAAGGTTTAAAACTTCTTAGTGATTGTAGTTATGGGCTAAGTGGTTCTCTATTTTACCAACACTATGGTGTGAGGGGTAATACCCCAATATCAAGCTATTATATAACATGAAACACATATTTTAGTTTCCACATACCTCATAGTATATCAAAAACACCTAGGGTCCTGTATTTATACCATATGAGGCCTATTTTATCCATTTTATTTGTGGTGCACCTAAGAGGAGTGTATTTTCTATGGAAGTTATTGTCACCATACCCTCAAAGATGAGATGGTGGGCTATAGGCATGATTTAGCTTCTGTATTTAGTGATTTGAAATATTAGGTAGACACTAATCTACAAATAAATAAGTATATTTGATAGCCCACATAATAATTCAAATCCTTGCCTAGATTACCATTTATACCTTTATTTTTTATTGAATTGTATTCATAATCGGATCAATGAGTGAATGTTTCTTTCATATATTGCATAGGATTATGAAATTCATTATCACATCTTGTATTGCTTTTCAGCATGACATTCATTATGTTTTTACATGGAATTAATTAAAAATAAATAAATAAACTACACTAAATAAGGCCCAATCTCATGGCCTATATATTTTAAATGGTTGCACTACTATATCATGTCATTACCCTTCTCTGATAGCTTTTATCAAATTTAAAATGAATTTGGATCAAGAGGAAACATATGTTATACATTGTATCAAATCTTTAACTTTAAAGGATCTTCCATTGCTTACTTCAAAACCTTTTAAAGGGCACATCATGGCCCTCATTTTAGAACCTAAACCTTAGGAATAATCTGGTCAAACTGGTGAAGAAAATTTATGACATATCTTTATGAATATCTAGAAAAGGTTGACTAATTCTTATATGTTGTTAGAGATATTAGCAGTAGAAGAGGGCTATAAAATCACATAGTATAATTTTTTGACAAGTGTGCGATCTACACTATTTTATACTTTGTATATATTTTTGGATGTGTTTGACACCTAAATAAACATGAAGAGTCTAAAAATTGAGATGAGTCCATATTTTGTTTGTAGTGAAAGGTTGGAATATGAAGTGAAAGAGCCTTTGTAAACTCTATATATAACACTCATTTGTATTGTAAAAGGGTTTTGAAATATAAAGATTATTTTAAAGATTTGATAATGGTTCTTCTTTATGTCTATACTTATTCCTTGTACTACTGCGTACTATTATCCTATAATCCATTAATCATCTGAAATATTGAATGTTTTGGGTAATTGCAAATCATGACTATTCCTTTACAATATTGATCCTGATTTAACTTTAATTTTTTATCATAGCTTTCATGAGTCTCTTTTGTATTGCATTTATCACAAACAATCCAAATTTATCACATCTTGATTCACCCTATGTTTTTACCTTTAATTTCATGGATTCAAAATCGGTTATAATGATTATTATGTTGTGAGATGCTTTATATTGCACTCTATAAATTGTGTCATTAATGAATCTTTACATGGGAAACTAAAATAGTAGTAATACTATATTTAATTGATCAAAATAAATATTTATTTAATTTTAAATTATTTAATTATGATATTAGATAATTATTAATTTTTGATATTTAACATATTAATTACACTAATTAAAAATGAGTATAAATCCTAATTAAATATTAGGATGAATATATACTTTAAAAAGACCTATCTGGTGATAGTCAAATGGAATTGATTATTAATTAGCAATTCATGAAATCTTTTGATGACTTTACTTAAAAAGGGGAAGTTGAGTTACCTTATTATAGCTTGAGAAATGAAGGAAGATAAATTAAAATTTTATCTGATAATTACTTGTGGGACTCCCAGTTAATTGTTTTGGAACAACGCCTACAACTTTGTTTTCAAGTGGCATGTAAAAGATGGAAAATGAGAAAAAAAGGTATCAAGGAAAGAAAAAGAGAAGGATTTACACACATGAGAAGACACATAAGATATATGAGAAAGGGAAGTGAAAGTTGGGGAGGAAAAGAAGACTTCAGAGGAAAGAAGGGAAAATTTTATCTGCAACAAAAAGAAAACTGTATCAGGTGGGTATTGTACTTATTCTAATGGTGTAATTTGTATTGAAATAATTTTGGATTATAGAGTATTTTAAAATTAGAGAAAGATTTATGAAATATATGAGTAAAACTTGAGTAAACCCTGTAAAAGCTTCTTGGAAGTATATTTTGATAAACTCCTTAAAAACTAGAATTCTACCTGTATTAACACAAAATATTTTATTGAGAAAGTAGTGACTTGAAACCGATAGATAAATTTATGAAAATATATATAAATAAAAAGTTGAAATATAGTGGGTGAGGAATTCATGATTGAGGGAAATCTAAATGTTTTATTTTAGATTTGATTAATTGCATTGGGTATAAATATATATAGTATAAATAATGCCAAGCTAAATATTAACGTGATGCCATATCAGGATCTGTTCTTTTATCTTTTTTAACTTGGCCCATGGGTAACACCACCATATTTATTTTACTTATCCCAAGAGCAACAAGCCCTCATTATTTTCTTTAACTCAACCTAAGATCAAGACACCACATCTCTTTATCTTAACTCAGCCCATGAGCAGAGCGACACACCATTATTCACTTATCTCAGCTATCTCCATCAAAATGAAACCACATTCCCTTCTAGTTAAAGATTTAAATAGAAATTAGAAAACCCTTTGTGCTTTTTAGCAAAATCCTAATACACGATTATCACCATGAAAAGATCTATGCTTCCAGTAGGCTAAAAATTCACATTTATCTCCATGTTGGGATATGACATATATATAATGCATATGTACTGGTGTTGTGCTTCTTTCCATAAGGAAAATCATTGGTGTTGGTTTCCTACATTTAACAATTATATTGTGGAAGCCATTTTCCTTTCCCACCTAGTAGTAGACCTGATTACATGTATTTTGGCTTTTTCTGATTACTCCTGGAGTTGTTCTTTGAAACTATTAGATCTAGTTGGCCTCTTGCCACTTCTATTTTTGATTTTGTCGATTTTTCTCAGAGTGGAACTTCTAAATGCTCTGTTGGAGTTGCCTTTTCTCTGTAATTTGCATAATTTGAGCTCGAGCTGGGTCGATTACCTGAGTTTGACTTAAAAAAATGAGCTTGATCATAATGTGATAATAATACTGTGTTGGGAACCCCACATATAGTTGGTTTAAAATTTATAAGTATAATTATGAAATCATTATGAAATGATAAATATATAATGAATATAGATAGATATTAATTAGATGGAAAATAAATAAATAATATAATATAATTTAATATTAAATATTATATTATATTGATTATTATGTAATCAAAAATTACATAATGAATATTAAACCTCTATTTGTGTGAACACACACACACACACACACACACACACACACACACACACACACACACACACACACACACACACACACACACACACACACACATTTATTTGATTGTTCATAAATAGTTTAAAAATATTTAAACAATCTCTAATATATATATATTTACTGTAAGAATGGGTTTTCAAGGAATATTGTATATTGATATAACAATTTGTTAAGAATGCATTACCCTTAATAAAATTAATTAAATGGTATTGACAATATTGGATATACGAGAATATGCAAGGTTTTTGTATCTATATCAAACCTAGTTCATCTTTAAATGAATTATAATAATGAATGAATAACAAAGGAAAAAGGAAGTATTGACTAGAAACATGGATTACTCTTATAGATAATCACTAAGTTTGAGTAATAGATATTATTGATAATTAGTTGTTGAGTTAAAATAATGAATTTACATATTATCATTTTACGTATATTCTTTATAAACCTTAGTAATGTCATATTGGGATAAAGATGAGGTATTATAGCTTAAGGACTATCGAGTCATATAGTTGCAAGAGTAAAATCATATTTACTCTATGGATAGATAACCCATATATGTTTAGACATTAAAAGGTTGTAAAGATGGTATTATGGTTTGAAATTATTTAGTGCTGTTCTTGATATATATTGGTCTAAATGACAAACTATTCAATACCCTTTTTGTATGTGGTTAAATCCCACAGTTTGGCAGTATATGTAGACACAAGAGTGATGGTGGGCATCACTAGTCTTAGATTATACACATTTTGATGTGAGTGATATGGTTGTGAAGACTATTGAGTTTTCTATTGGTAATGAAGGAACATATTTATACCTACCTTATTTTTGTGTTCATGTGAGAATGATTTTGAGTAAACATTCTTATCGTTAGTATTTTTGGTAGAACTAAATCTATCCCTGATTCTATGCATGTAGGAGACATAACAGATTATGTATGGTAGCTCAAGGAGTGAGTGCAGGCATAGGAAACTAACCTTGATATGTTTTTCCTTAGTATGACATCTGTTATAAATTCTAGTGTAAGCAAATAACCTTTTTTGTAGCATAATACTATTATGCAAACTTGTCTATAGGATCGAGTTTGTCACATCTTGTATGGATGAAAATTTGTATGTGATATATTTTGTGAGAAAGCTGACTATGCAAGTGATTATATATTTATAGAATAACATAATGCATCGTGAGGTGTACCTAGAGTTTATGTTCTCTTTAGATTGTTATTGAAGGTATACTTAGATACTATAACTCTAACTTGCATTATTATTATGGTTGGGTATAAGATTGTTGTTGGTGTTGATTCAGATACTTAAACACAAAGACCTATGACAATATGGGATGTCATAGATTTATACAGTATGAAAATCACCCAGATGGTACATACTATATTCATTATGTCTTGACCCATACCTAAATAAATGTATAAGCTATGGTTATTAATGTTTGGGTAGAGTGATAATGAACTATGATAGTATGGGATATCATAAGATACTTCAGCTTAGATATATATACTTGGGTGGTACATACTATAGTTATATGTTTAGACTCTCACCTAAATTGATTGTTCTAATGAGTTTGTTGGTTATTACTTGAGCAATATATTCATAGAAATTAGTAGGACAACATGTATGTGTGTGTACAATATTGAGAGTATAAATGAATGATAGGTTCAACTGTTATGTATTGTATGACTTGCTTTATCTTGTATACTTAGCTGTGTCTAGCATGTGATTCTCTATGGAACTAGGAATGTGTATTTATTCATCATTGCTTATATCTAGGTTTATATGTGAGAGTGCTTGGGTAAGAAAATAAGCCTAGATTAATAAGATGTTATGCTAGAGTATGTCACTTAGTTGTGAGATTAGACCAGAGCTTTATAATCTCATCTATGTCATGATTAGTTTGTTCCCTATTTGGATTAGAATGCTAATCCCTTCGGTGGTGATGTATCATGGAGGAGACCATCACATTTGAAAGGAGAACTACATCAGACCCTAATTTTGAGGAGTGGATATATAGGCTACCCAATATTGTGGTGGGGTATCAAGTCTAGATCCTTAGGCAAGGTTAGGGTAGACTTGATTGCATAGCAATCTGTATGACTAGTTGAATTGGTACCAGTACTTAGTTTGAGAATTTAGATTATGCTAATGTCCCTTGTGAGATAGTAAAATTTTTATATCTTACATTTTATTATTGGTTGCAGTATTAGAATGTTGAAATGTTACTACTTAAAGTTGCTAATTTTATGACAGAATAAAGTATTCTAGCAACTGTGGTTGAATGAATGATCAATATTTAGTTTAAAAAATAAAATAAAAAACATTTACTGCTTTTTCTAAGAACATATAGGTGGGTTGTTACATGTGGTATCAGAGCTTAGACTCAAATGCTAGGACCTAATGAGTCCATTAACATTTTTGTATCTTCTAGTTATTAGAAAGGAGAATTTGGAAAAACATGTGGTACATTGAGTGGGTACCCTAAGAGCATTCATAACCCCTTAGAGTTATTAAAAGGTGGGTTTATCAATTGTCTTGTTGGTGATGGATTTATAAAGTGTATGGGTAGGAGAGTACATATCTTAGTTCTTGAGTTGTGAACAAGAGTTTCCTACCATATTTTCAATCTTTTGATTGAACACCTTGAGTATGACTACATATTTATTGGTAATCAAATCACCTTCACCATTTGTGTTTGTGTTTGAAACACATGGAGTGCTTCTCATTCAAATATATATATATATATATATATATATATATATATATATATATATATATATATATATATATATATATATATATGCTTTTATTTTGTGTCTTGTTTACATAAAAACTAGGAATGGGAAATTCTATAGTTTATTGTAGACGACTTGATTATAAAATTCCTTTATGTTAAGAGTTTCTAGATTAACATCCTTATTTTTTTTTTATATTAGAGAAGAAGTATCATCTCTCTTCGTTAGCATAAATGTGAGTTGTTATGTTCATTATAATTTTTACATCATTTTAAGCTACCAAAAAGGTTCATATTTTTCAGGATGTTGATTTAGTGTTTTCTTAAGTAGAAACATGTTTCTAAAATATTGCTTGATCTCTTTTTCCTAAAGTTCATGGGATAGTGTTTCCTTCTTCTTATTGAGAAAAGTTGTAGGATTGGATGGATTGGTGCGTCCTAGTGGTCAATATTTTCTTTCCAGTTGAGAAAATAGGTTATGATTCTACTCTTACAATTTGGTAAGTAACGTGGATTATAGTGTTATCTTCTACTGTATGAGGATATGTAGGAAGTTTTGTTTTGATACGTTATCTCTCTACTTTCTACTTTTAACTTTATAGAGTTACTATTTTATCTAAAATGTAAACTTGACCATGAAGAGTGGCTAACAATGGATTTATATTAATTATAGTTGATTATTATTAGTAGGTTATTATCTACCTTTGATAGACTAATATTATTATATTTTTAAAACATGTTGTTTTGAAGAGTAGTATGTGCACCTTTTTGCCCGGAGCAATTAAGGTATTAGATACACATAACATCTTAGTAAGGGTAGAGATAAACTTTTAAACTTATTGTGTGCTAGTTGTGTAAGCAAGCGACATGGTCTCACTTATAAGGTTGAAGGGTGATATAATCCTTCACCTAAGTATATTATGTTAATTGTGATATTATTTATATAATAGGCTAAGTTGTAAAATTATGATACTAGTTATGTTTAGCTAGTAGCAGCTTAATAAAATATCAAGATGATTGTATGATTTTATTATATGTATATTAGTACATATGGAAATCTTATAGCATATAGTAATGCTTTTTATGATTTGTTAGTACAGATTTATGTTTTTTGAGTCTTGTGCACATTTTTTTTGGAGATCATCAAGTGATAAAGACCTGAGGGAAGAGTGGTGAATTGGGAACGTGAGTTCTAAGCGATAGGATGGTATCCTACTTAGCCTCACATTGACTCAAATTATTGGTACCGAGTTAGATCCGATAGATGGACTTATTAAATCTGAGATTTGATAGGCAAAACTTGTCAAATTTAGTCGTATAGCCATACGCATGTATACTGGATGAGTGTTCAATGTGGAGGATTATTTCATGATTTTGTATACATTTTTACCAGTTTCTATTCATCATCATACTTTTTTGGAGATCTAATTGAGATATAATAGTATTGACATGTTATACTTATCTGAATCTACGTGAAGTAGTGATAGTATTAACATATACACATTATTCTTTCTAGGTACCCTAAATACTTTTCTTTGGTTTGATAAAAACACTCTCTAGGTTGGAGAGATGTGCAAAGGGACTAGAAGATTTTGTGGAATCTTCCTAGTTATTTGTTTTGATTTATGTGATGATCTCATGTTTATTTAGAAAGCCATTAAGACTTTTTCCAAGTTGTTGGACCCTGGGGTGGTCATGTTAAACCAATTAGCAGAAGTGGTACTTGCAAAACTTAATTTCAAAAAATAATGACATTAAGTAGGGTCTTGTGGGACTGATACTCTATAAATAATATTAAATGAGTGCACTTGTATGAATTTTTTAAGGTAAAATTTGTAGTTATTTACATGTTATGATAATAGATACTATGTTTATATGCTGATAAACTTTGATGTCATTCAGAACTTTTGTGTCATCGGGACAATGACCAATTTTAGGGGGGAGAGGATGTCACATCTTGATTTCACCCTATGTTTTTACTTTTAAATCCATGGATTTGAAATTGGTTATAATGATTATTATGTTGTGAGATGATTTATATTGTACTCTATAAATTGTGTCATTAATGCATCTTTCCATGATAAATTGAAATAGTAGTAATGCTATATTTAATTTGTCAAAATAAAGATTTATATAATTTTAAATTATTTAATTATGTTATTATAAATTTATTAATTTATGATATTTAACATATTAATTATGATAATTAAAAATAAGTATAAATCCTAATTAAACATTAGGATGAACATATACTTTAAAAAGACCTATCTGGTAATAGTCAAGTGGAATTGATTATTAATTAATAATGCATGAAATCTTTTGATGAATTTACTTAAAAAAGGGAAGTTGAGTTACCTTATTCTAACTTGAGAAATCAAGGGAGATAAATTGGAAATTTATCTGATAATTACTTATGGGACTCCCAGTTAATTGTTTTGGAATAAAACCTATAACTTTGGTTTCAAGTGGCATGCAAACAATGGAAAATGAGAAAAAAAAGTATTAAGGAAAGAACACTAGAAGACATAAAATATATATGAGAAAGGGAAGTGGAATTTGGGGAGGAAAAGCAGACTTCGGAGGTAAGAAGGGGAAATTTTATCTGCAACAAAAAGGAAAGTGTACCAACTGGGTACTGTACTTATTGTAATGGTGTAATTTGTATTTAAATAATTTTGGATTACAGAATATTTTAAAATTAGAGAAAACTCTATGAAATCTATGAGTAAACCTTGTAAAATATTTTGGAAAGTATATTTTGGTAAACTCCTTAGAAACTAGAATTCTACCTGTATTAACCCAAAATATTTTATTAGACGAAGTAGTGACTCGAAAGTGAGATAAATTTAGGAAAATATCTATAAACGAAAATTTGAAATATAGTGGGTGAGGCATTCATGATTGTGGGAAATCTAAATGTTTTATTTTAGATTTGAATATTTTGCATTGGGTATAATATATATATATATATATATATATATATATATATATATATATATATATATATATATATATATATATATATATATACACACAAACAATGCTAAGCTAAATATTAACATGATGCCATATCAAGTTCTATTCTTTTCTTTTCTTTAACTTGGCCCATGGGTAGTACTGCCATCTTTCTTTTACTTAGCCCAAGAGCAACACACCCTCATTCTTTTCATTAACTCAGCCTAAGAGCAAGACACCAGATCTCTTTATCTTAACTCAGCCCATGAGTAGAGTGACATGCCATTATTTGGTTATCTTAGCTGTCTCTAGTGAAACAAAACCACATTCCCCTATAATACAAAAAACCCTCTATGATTTTCAACAGACTGCTAATACACAGTTATCACCATGAAAAGCTCTATTCTTCTAGCAGGCTATAAATTTGCATTTATCTCCTTGTCGGGACATGACATATATAATGCATATATATTGGGGTCACACTTTTTTTTGTAGGGAAAATCATTGGCATCGATTTCCTATGTTTAATAATTATACCATGGAAACCATTTTCCTTTCCCACCTGGTATCAGACCTGATTACATGTATTTTGGCTTTTTTTGATTGTTCCTAGAGTTGTTCTTTGAAACTATTAGATCTAGCTGGCCTCTTATCACTTCTATTTTCACTTTTGTCGATGGTTCCTAGACTAGACCTTTGAAATGTTCTGTTGGAGTTACCTTTTCTCTATGATTTGCATAATTAAAACATGAGCTATCTCGATTGCTCGAGTTTCACTTAAAAAAATGAGTTTGATCATAATGTGATAATAATACTGTGTTAGGATGGGAACCCCACATATGGTTTAAAATTTATAAGTATAAATATAAAATCATTATGAAATGATAAATATATAATGAATACAGATAGATATTAATTCGATGGAAAAAAAATAATTTAATAATTTAATATTAAATATTATGTTATATTGATTATTATGTAATCAAAAATTACATAATGAATATTAAACCTGTATTTGCATGAATATATATATATATATATATATATATATATATATACAAAAATTTATTTGATTGTTCATAAATATGTTAACAATATTTAAACAATCTCTAAAATATATATATTTACTGTAAGAATGGGTTTTTAAGGAATATTGTATATTGATATAACAATTTGTTAAGAATGCATTACCCTTAATAAAATCAATTAAACGGTATTTATAATATTGGATATAGGGGAATATGTGAGATTTATGTATCTAGATCAAACCTAGTTCATCTTTAAATGAATTATAATAATCAATGAATAACAAAGGAAAAATGAAGTGTTGACTAGAACGTGGATTACTCTTATAGATATTCACTAAGTTTGAGTAATAGATATTATTGATAATTGGCTATTGAGTTAAAATAATGAATATACCATATTATCATTTTACGTATATTCTTTATAAACCTTGGTAATGTCATATTGGGATAAAGACGAGGTATTATAGCTTAAGGACTATCGAGTTGTATAGTTACAAGAGCAAAAGCATATTTAATCTATGGATAGATTACCCATCTATATGTAGATATCATAAGGTTGCAAAGATGGTATTATGGTTTGGAATTATTTAGTGGTGTTCTTGATATATATTGGTCTAAATGTAAAACTATTTAATACCCTTTTTGTATGTGGTTAAAGCCCATAGTCTGGTAGTATATGTGGACACAAGAGATGGTGGGCATCACTAGTATTAGATTATACACGTTTTGCTGTGAATGATATGGTTGTAAAGACTATTGAGTTTTCTCTTTGTAATGTAGGAAAATATTTATACCTACCTCATTTTTTTGTTCATGTGAGAATGCTTTTGAGTAAACATTCTTACCATTAGTAGTTTTTGTAGAACTACAACTAGCCCTAATTCTATGCATGTAAGAGACATAACATATGTATGGCAGCTTGGGGAGTGACAATGGGCATAGGAAACTAACCTCGATATGTTTTTACTTAGTATGACATCTGCTATAAATGTTAGTGTAAGAAAATAACCTTTTTTGTAGTACAATACTATTATGCAAACTTGTTGATAGGATCGAGTTTATCATATCTTGTATGGTTGAAAATTTGTATGTGATATATTTTGTGAGAAAGTTGACTGTGCAAGTGATTAGACATTTCTAGAATAACATAGTGCATCATAAAGTGTACCTAGAGTTTATGTTCTCTTCAGATTGTTATTAAAATTATACTTGGTTAGTATAACTCTAACTTGCATTATTATTATGGTTGGGTGTAAGATTATTGTTGGTGTTGAGTCGGATACTCAAACATAAAGACCTATGACAATATGGGATGTCATAGAGTTATAAAGTATGCAAAGTACCCATATGGTACATACTATATTCATTATGTCTTGACCCATACCTAAATAAATATATAAGTTATGGTTATTAATGTTTGGGAGAGTGATCATGAACTATGATAGTATGGGATATCATAGGATACTTTAGCTTAGATGTATATAATCAGGTGGTACATATTGTAGTTGTATGTTTTGACTCTCACCTAAATTTATTGTTCTAATAAGTTTGTTGGTTATTAATTGAGTAGTATATTCATAGTAGTTAGTAGGATATCATGTATGTGTGCATACAATCTTAATAGTATAAATGAATGATAGGTTTGACTATTATGTACTGTATGACTTGCTTTGTCTTTTATACTTAGCTATGCCTAGCATGTGATTCTCTATGGAATTAGGAATGTGGATTCCTTCATCATTGCTTATATCTAGGTTTATTTATGAGAGTGCTTGGGTAAGCACAAAAGCCTGGATTAACAAGATGTTATGTTAGAGTGTGTCACTTAGATGTGGGATTTGAACAAAGCTTTAGAAGCTCATTTGTGTCATGATTACTTTGTTCCTTATTTGGATTAGAGTGCCAATCCCTTTAGTGGTGATGTCTCATGGAGGAGACCATCACATTGGAAAGGAGAACTACATCGGACCCTAATTCTAACGAGTAAATATGTGGGCTGCCCAAGATTATGGTGGGGCATCGGGTCTAGATCTTTAGGCTAGGTTAGGGTAGACTTGATTGCATAGCAATCCATATGACTAGTTGAATTGGTATCAATACTTAGTTTGAGAATTTAGATTGTTCTAATGTCCCTTGTGAGATAATAAACTTTCTATATCTTACATTTTATTATTGCTTGCAGTATTGGAATGTTAAACTGTTACTACTTGAAGTTGCTAATTTTATGACTGACTAAAGTATTCTAGCAACTATGGTTGAATGAATGATCGATATTTAGTTTTCAAAAAAAATAAAAGTTTACTACTTTTTCTAAGAACATCTAGGTGGGTTTTTACAAAATTAGCATGTTCAGATGGGTTTTAAAAGAACCTATGCTAGTAATGGCATGGTGAGAATGGAAACTTTAAACATGTTAAGATGGTTGCCTAAATAGAGAGATTTGGAGTGATGGCTGGATGAGAGAATTCATAATTTCACAGAAGAGGAGGAAAATAGGATAGGAAGCTCTATGAGAGAATTCATAAGTGGGCATATAAATGGTGAGATATAAAAAATATTTTTGTATGAATTTCCTAGGTTGTTAGTTGCATTATTGTCAATAATTGAGTACTAGCACTTCAAATCGAGAGAAACATATCACTTTGTTTAGACTGAGGAAAATATAGAAAAACTATGAAATATGGACACCAATTAGATGTGTGCAATATACCATTAGATACAAAATATGGTATACTATTAAATTTAATGTGAAAGGGTATACCATGTTTAATTATACATAGGATTTATTTATAAGAGGCATTTGGGAAACATTTATGTAGTGATTACTTATCATGCTGAAAATGTTGGTCATGGTGCTTATTCTAGCTAACACAGAGTAGTTACTTCGAGTATTAGATGCATGTGTATGATAATGAAGTGAATGATGAATAATTAAGAAGGGAAACTTAAACCTAAACCCATAATATGGAGGACATAGAGAAGAAAAATGAAAATCAAATTTTGGGGCTAGAGCAAGACCTACGATAATAGAGAAGGTGGAATAAATAGAATAATCCTAATGTAACTATGAGTAGGAATAGACTAGATAATTTAGAATATATAGAAGGAATGAGAGCTTAAGAAAGGGATAGAGATTTTAGAGAGGATAAGGATGAGGAAATGAGAGGGCCCAAAAGAAGAGAAGGCACAAATGAGAGTGCTTAAATGGACATTGATTGGAAAATGGATGTTGAAGAGATGGAAAAAAGTGAAAATAAATAAGAGGAACAAGTAGATCAAATCAAAGGTAGTTTTAGATTGTAATTACAAGGGAGGATATTATTGGGAGAGGAGAAGGGAATAATATTTTGAAGAAATTATGTTTAAGTCACAGGATTATAATAGGTTCAAGTTCAAATGAATTAGAAGTTACACATGGATTATTCATTTCATGGGTACACATCTCTTGTGCCTAATTTATCAACAAAAATAAGAAGAAAAAGTGAGAATATAGAAAATATAAAACATGGTTTAACTATTTTATAGATAAATTTTGGAAATATAGTAGAGATACCAAGAAAGTGTTGGATAGGAAGAAATTAATTGAGGTTGAATTTTAGGTCACAATCAATCTTAAGACATTGGCAAAGTCTAGTCCACAACAACCACTAGTTTCAAGTGTGAACACAAAATCATGACTTTAAATGCAAGATTTTTTGTCACTTTGACACTATATGATGGGTCTAATAATCTTGAAAAATATCTATTAACCTTTGAAATGAAAGAATAGATCAAAAATGTAACTATAGATAATGTGAAGAAGTGCAAACTTATAAGAGCCTTAACAGGAAGAGCTCTAGAGTTCATTTACAAAAGGGATTTTTTGAAACTAATATTTAAGGATGTCAAAGACTATTTAAGAGGATAATTTAAAATGAATAAATGTACAAGTCAAATAATACAAGATAAATAAATTCATCAAAATTTTATAGAGTCAGTATGGGAGTATGATCACAGGTTATCTGATGTAATTGTTGACAATTTTGACCTCACAGGTCAAATTGTCACCCCTACCATTCAAAACTTTTCATACCATGTAATTTGGAATTGTGAGTTAGTATTTGATCCTGAAAATTCTTTGAATAATCCATGGTTAACAAGTATTAAACTTGTTTAGGTGATTTAAGGTCTTTTCCTTCACTTGTCTTGTGCTTTCTAGTCATTTTTAGGCCTTTTGAGTCATTTTTCAGTGGTAAGAAGAGCCTAGAGTGTATTAATGACTGTAATAACATGATTCAAGATCATTACATTCCTAAAAAATGAATAATCAGGTTGATCACATTCTAGACTAATTATATGACTCATTTCTATGCAAAATCTGACCATTTTGTGCTATTCAGAGAAGGTTTTGATAGTATATAATAATAAATAAGATTTATTACATATTTATTGACCTCATAATACATGTTAGAGACTATAAAAAACATTTTATATCTTTTTATTCAGATCTCCTTGGTGAAAATGGCATTTTTAGTTTAAAAATAGGCCTTTTTGAGGCATTCACTTTGGTTTTTAGAGGATTTTTATGAAAAAATTATCATGGAGGATTAATTGTGTCATTAAAATCTCATATTAGTTTTTTTTATTAATTTCCAATTGAAAAATTTCAAAATCCAAATTTGCTCCAATTTTGACCTTTCTTGCATGCCTAGAAGGGTAGTTTCCTAATGCTCAGTACGAGAAGAAAAGAGAGAGTTGGGAGATAAAAATTTGCAAATTTTTATGGGTATGAGTAATATTTAAAATTAATTTTAATTATTTCATGTATTTTTTCCCCTATATTTATGAACAATCACTAAGAGTGACAACAAGTCACTATAGCCTATTCATCTAAGAGGGGTCTATTCTTGGACCCGTTTCTCAATCTCAAAAAAAAATGGAGATAAATGGTTTTGGGTAATGTTTTCATAGGTCATGAGGCTCATTTTAATCTTGGTATTAGTTGAAAAATACTTCTAGGAAATAATTTATAGCATAAAACCTTTTTTCTTCTATCGTCTTTGAGAATTCTCTCATGATTCAGTTTTTAAGAAGAATATGGGTTGTTAATCAGTTTGTGTAATATTCATAGGTTAATAATGAATTATATAATTCATGAAATACCTAGTTAATATAGGTAAAATTTCACAAATCTCCATTCTGAGTCTATCTCTTTGTGAGGGCTTTAACTAAGTATGTCTTTTCAACATCATACAAATTCATTATTTGAGTTTCAATTGAGATATTAGAGGTATGATAAAGATTTTTAAGATTTTTAACATCTCATTTATTCATAAAACATCCAATCAATGGTACTTCAACACTATACAATGGACTATGACATCATATGCATACAGTTAGCGCATGAAATGAACATCTACATGTGTTAGAAGAGAAATGGATCATGTGCATCTGAATATTTCAATATGGTTTGGTTCCAAGTGAGTTGGAGAGTTTTGATCTGAGGAATTCATAGAGTTTTGAGTTATAAGAAGTAACATATGTCATATGCACTTCCCATATTCTGCCATCTCTACCTTATTTGATCCTGAATATGCATCTGCAGACTCTCACAAAGACCTGAGGTGTTGATAAAGATATGTTATAACATGTTTTTGAAGTATCCATTGGGTTGGAATAAGATGGAATATATTTATAACCAAATATAAGCTCACTTATCATGCTTAATGCCTACAAACTCACTCATTGCCTGCATACATATAAATGTACACCTATAGGTGGCTTGTTAAGGGTATGAGAGCATGATTTAGAGGTGTGTAAAGTGTCTTGAAGATCCCCATGAAGGTTTTGGAGGTAAAATATGAATTGATAACCACGTTAAAACCATTATTTTGGAAATGTATGGTGAAAACTCACTTCAGGAGGTTATGATTGAGAAACTAGGGACAAAATCCCTAAAGCATAAAAATACAACACTAGATATTTTTGGTGATATTTCAAAACAATTTTGAAATGACTGTTTGGTTTAGCAAATGCACTTACCTTGATGCCCCACATATAAGTATAAGTATTGCAAAGATATGAGGGTGTAATTCAAGGGGAAAGAAGGGTTTGAACATCTCCAAAATAGGCATTCCTTCACTACATTTTTTCAGTGATATCTACAATGAATAGGGTTTCTCATGGCTCCACAAGTAACTTGAGGCATCATGGAGATATCATTCACATACATGTGGTTTCCTTGGTATAAATGTGCATTAGTGACTCAGTGAATACATTGGTAAGGATTGGAGCACAAACTTCTTGACCATAGTGACACCATAGGGTCACTACCATGCTCCTTCTCTGTCCGTACAAAGGTGACCTACAACCATAAGTGAATTGTAGTCAACTAAGGTCATATTTTCTTATCAAGTTTTGCATGATCAAAGTTTGTGTTGGGTTTAACTTTGATAGTATTTAAGTTTATGAAAAATTGGAGATCAAGTTGATAGCATCATGATCCTAATACAATTAGTTATGGGTAGTGACAGGCTATAGGGCTGCTAAAAGGTGTCTTTCATTCCCTAAGCTTGAACAAGAAAACATGGTTGAATATGGTAGGATGAATGTTATCAAAAGGGACAATGAATGTTTCAAATAGATTGATGAGTTTTCAAAAGGGTTAGGTGATGATTTCAAACACATATTCATTCATACACTAAATGTATGTACTCATAGCCTCCAAAGGGCCTAAAAGCATACATATACAACCTTCCAAGCATGGAATCATAGGTTAGATTCGATAGTGGGGTATTGGATTACATAAGGATCATTACATGATTCAATTACACTAGTAAATTTCAAGAAAATAAAGCATGAAGTCCATGCATTGACACTTAGGTGTTTAGCCTTCTTGGAGCCATCACTCAATCCATGCACTGTCAGACAAACATCCACCTATAACCACTACGTTTTCCTTATAATAGAACTATGTATGGTGATGGAAATCATTGATTTAAGGTATCTATTTTGAATGGATGATCTATTGAAGGTTTATCAAATATATTCATGTCA
This sequence comes from Torreya grandis, assembly GCA_037957365.1. Classification (NCBI taxonomy): domain Eukaryota; kingdom Viridiplantae; phylum Streptophyta; class Pinopsida; order Cupressales; family Taxaceae; genus Torreya; species Torreya grandis. Next base: position 343,697 of record JARHVA010000247.1, on the reverse strand, counting down.
TTTTTTAAGCACAAGGCATTCACATTGAGAGGTTTGATCCTCCACTCAGTCAAGATGCAGGTCATGAAAGGAAATGCAGGGTTTCTAACATAGTTCATTCATCTTACCCTAAGGGGAAATTTATATGCAGAGTTTGATAGCTAAGTTGCTTTGGTTTTAATTTAAATATTATAAAATATTCTATGAGAAGTAAAATATATTCCAAGGGAGGGTAAGAACATAATGGTTTAAGATTTTTTAGCCCTTTTATATGATGACCTACAACCAACCTGTGTTTGAAGGGAAATCAAGGCAAGATTGGGTATGGTTCTATGGTGGTATAGTAAAATTTCAAGCCAATATTTTCATGATCATTGAATTATCTCAAGGGTATAATATCAAAAATTTCAAGACAAACACTATACCTATAATCCCCCCCTCTTATTCAATCGTTAGGCAGCTACAGTCATCTGAGTTGATAGTGAGGTAGAATTTAGTGTAATGGGGTTGTCATACATTGTTTATGAGTAAAAGTTGTTGTCAAATGACTATAAGATGACCTCAAGGAATTTGAGAAGATATTTATTCACTATGTTAAGACCTAACTAGGCAAGTAATAGTACCTACAAGCTCACTTTTCAAGTATAGCAGGGAATATACAATCAAGCTTCTAAGCATGTTGGGAGAATGGTGAGGAGTTCCATGAGGTATGAAATGAAGGAGACCTTAAGGTTAGGATGTTGATATGAGCAAGGTGAATATAAGGACTCTTCAAATGATACTAATGGTTTAGATGGATAATAATCAACATCTACAAGTGCCCTTTAGTAACCTATAGTGGTATTTACAACCATATTCCCCTACACCACAGTCAACTATGGGCTAATGGATATAATAGGGTAAGTCAAATTAAAGAGGGGGGGAGATGAGTTATTTAGTTTATATACACCTCATTGAGGTGAATATTTAATAGTGACACATTAATAACATTTTCATACTTCACACAATTCATACAGAGGTAGTAACCTACAACCACTCATACACAGTCATTCAAGAGAAGAAGGAGCTTGTTTTGGATGCTAAACCTATGTTCTATAGTTAGATGTTTTGATTATGGATGGTGTTAGAAACTGGAATGATAGAAAGGATTGAGTTTTTTTATTAAGGATCACAATATGCTACTCAATGAAATCATACAATCAAGTTCATTTAACGTATACATAGTCAGTTATGTATAGTGTTAGTAAGGGGTTTCTAACTCTTGTGGTCTTGAGGTGTTAAACTAACATTACAAGAAATAATAAGGGGAATAACCTATAGGTATATAATAAACATGTGAGTCATAATTATTCATGAGGTTTTCAAAAGTGAAGACCATATCTATTAAAAAATGATCACCTACAACAGGTACCTCCACCTCCCAACCCAAAGTAACTTACAGTCAAGTGTGACCATGAATGAGGATTCAAGGTGGGAAAGGATTTCATAAAGGTTTAAAGATGAAAAATTATATATGATAATGAATAGTTATGAGGAGGATATCATAAAGGAGGAACCTCTATATTTCAAACATAATATATGGTCTAAAATCCTGTAAAAGATAATGCATATGGAGGAACCAGTTTGATATTTAAAGGGTTGAAGGCTCAAATAATGAAATAAAGAGATAATTTTTTGAATAGATAATCCTTGAAACTTGGAGATACCTGTAAAATAGATAGTTTTTGTGATAAAATAGGGGAAGTTCCCCCTATTTTGTCTCAGACAGGGGGCACTTTTCCCTTGCATGAACCCTACAGGTTTAAGAGAAAGTGGTGACCAAAAGTTTTGAGGTATTTAAGGAGGTTTTATAAGATGTATACCATAAAATTAAACAAATAAAATAAATAAATGAATGGTACAACCCAATGGGGTGATATAGAATGCAAAAGTTGCATATAGGTCTATTAGGCAAAGTGCAAGCCTAAGGCCCAAATAAGAAAGCATTTCCATTTATATTTTGAAGTGAGATTTGAAATATATTGGAACATGTGTGTGGGATGTATACAAAAGTTTTGGAGCTATTTTAAGGTAGAGGAAACATCAAAAGAGTCATTTTGAGCTTTAATGTGCAAACATACCTATCAAACATGATTAGGCCTAAATCTCAAACAAGGTACCGACTTCTTTTTCAACCTTGGAAGAGTATTATAAATAATTTGGAAATGATTATGGGATGGATACCAAGGTTTTATGGAATTTTTAATGCTTGGGAAGCAACAAGGAAATACATTTTGGCTTAGAGCCACCCCATACCTATGCAAAATGGTGAAAACAAGCTAGAATTGATAAGTTTGATCGCTCATATCTCACCTAAGGTTTTGCATGGGAGACCAAGGAATTTGGAGATGTTATTAGGGTCATTAAACACAATTTTTGTGAATTTTTTTTTAATTTTGGATGTCCAAACTTTATTAACGAACCTTAAGAGCAAAAACTGCCCCTAAAACCCTTGCATACCCTTGTTAAGGACCAGTTTAAAGAGATTGAGTTGGATACCCAAAAAAATGGAATATTTGACTCAAAAAAAATACTATAGGTTTTATGGGACTATAGGAGGGTGATTTAAATATCTATTTTTTGTACCTTCACTTATATGTATTTGTACAAAAATGGTACTTTTTGATGTTTTTGAGCTAAAATGAATGTTATAAGGAGTATATAAAGATGATAATTGATGGAAAATATATATTAGGATTTTTTTAAGCTTATAAAATTTAAAAATCCAAAAAAATCCATCCAAAGGTGCCAAAAACATTTCATTATATTGGGCCAGTTAGAAAATGCCTTCAAAGGACAAGCCTTGCAAAGGCCATTTCATGGTTTTGGTACTTATAGGTGGTTTAAGACCACAAAAATTGACATGGATCATGGTGAGGTAATGATAAAAGTTAATAAAACATTATTTTGAAGTTTCATACCTGTATGAGCTCCCAGATACAAAATTTCTCTTCTAGGGCTAAAAGGGCTAATTAGGCCTAATTTGGCAGTCTAAAAGGGATAGAAAGCATATCAAATATTGGAGTTTGGACATAAAATTTTGTATGGAGATGTGGTAGGATAATGGGTACCTTTAATTTTTTTAAAAAAAAAATTTTAACTTCTATTTTCTCCCAGATAAAGAGCTTTTCAGGGAAATAGGGCTATAAGGAATACATAGAAAATGCATGTTTTTGGTGTTGTTCGAGGTCTTTTTGAGTGTTTGATGCCTAAAATTTCATTGAATCAGGTCATGTATTACATTTATAATCCTTTCATGGAATATATATTCTATATTGATGCAAATTTGAACAAAACTCCTCCTTTTCCTTTTATGCCTTGGTGAAAACTAAGTCTTTTAAAGAGTTTGAAGGCTAAATAGGTGCATATAGCCTATTGGAACGAATTGGAAAGTTGAAGTAGGATATTTAATGACATATTAAAGGTATGGGGAATTAATTTAAGAGTTATAATTAAATAAGTATTTGGAAAAGTTCTCGAACAAGTGCAAATAGGACTATTCCTCTTCTAAATGTACATGTGCAAGACAAAGTCAATTTGATTAAGGAGTCTTGTAACCAACTCTTGAAAAGTGTTTTATAATCATCAATAATCCTATATAAGAGTTAAAATCAAATAATTTCAAGGAATTAAATACCTGCATCCATGGAAGGGACTTTTTCATCAAGGGAAACAAGAAGGCTATAATCTAGGGGCTGGTGCAAGAATATAGGCACTCTCTAAGTGCTCTAAGTTTGACCAAACATAATGATGAGTATCATAAGACCCATAAAAATTATATAAATTATTTTACACTCTAATTTATTAATGTATAATATTTTAGAATCTAAAAATGCTATGTATCACTTTTGGAGGAGCCATTTGATGAAGTTTGAGGTCCCCTACTTTGGGGTTGCTTTGTCTCCAAGCATTTATTTGATATATGTATTATTTTTTATAGAATTTAAGAAGAATATTTTATATTTTTATTGTGACTAAATGCTGATAAAATTTTCATTAACCTTTTGAGAGCAATAAGAAGCAAAATTCCTTCATTTTCAGGTCTTTTCTAGTGAAGTGTATGTGCTTGCCATTGATATAACTTAGTGAAATAATTGTTTTCCATGGTTATATTTGGATTTTTTACCTTAATGAGAGATTTTTTATGTTATAAAATTTATTATAAGTGTCTAAATAAAGCTGAAGTTCATGTATTAGATGTGAGTTCAGTCCTTCTTTGCATAAATTGAGTTTGTAAGGTCCTTATTGTGAAATATTGATGTAGAAATTTTACTTGGGTGTAGTGAATGCATGTGTAAGCTTTTTATTTTTCATATAAGTTTTAGTGAAATAATTAGAGTTCATAAAATAATTGGTCATCACCTTCCATTATAGGTTTCATTAAGTTTCATTCATTTTCATTGTCTTTTACACCCTTTTCCCTGTCAGAATCAGTAAGTAGTAGGTTTGAATGTAAGAATGTTTTCATAGTACTTGTGTAGCAGATTTATGCTAAAAAATATAGGATTACAAGCCCAATTTTAGAAATGACCACCACAACCAAGTATCAGTCTTAGGGCTTAGCAAGATAGACATCATAGTTTCTTCAGTATCATACAGGATAGACTCCACCATCTGCTCAATATTAGCCGTCATGGAACACTACATCACCTCAACAACAAGTGTTAGGATGAACCCCATATTATCCATAAGGGTCATATGTGTGATATGAAATTCAATAGCAATAGGGTTAAGGTTCACTATAATGTTAGCAAAGATATGATAATTAGAAACAATAAGGTTAGGGATTTCATCAAAAATAAGAGGAATATAGAGGAGGATATAGAGGTTTATACCAAGGAGGTAATCATAGATAATATGAATGACAAGGGAATTGATTGATTATTTTATACTTATGTTGGGAATAAAACCACTTAGCACAAAATTACCCAGCTAATTATTAAAGGTAGAAGTACTGCATTTAATGTAAATTTCTAGGACAACACCAAAATGAAGATTATTTAAAATTAAAAAAATAGAGATAATAAAATCCTGTGGCAAATTTAAACATAGTAAATTTTCTCCTAAGGGACCCTATGTACATATAAGCAGTCACTTAGTGCCAACATGTAGATGAAGGATTATCACCCTTGGAACTGTCATAGGATTAACAAATTATAAAGGTTCAGAAGGAAAAATATCCTTACCCTATAAAAGAAAAGGCTATGAAGTATCATGCAACCTAGGTTATACATATCATACAACAAAAAACTATGATGAAGGGTAATGCCTCAGTCATTGATGCACATATGTATGGTAAAATCATGCACATTATGAGGTAGGATGGAGTAGTTACTACTTTGAAAAATCTACTCAAGTTGGTAATCACTTTGTGAAATTAAGATATCTCAATGAACATCATAAATATCATGCATAATTTATTAGATTATACACAAAGAGGTCAGTAACATACTGAAAAAATAGTTTTATATGTGAAGGATAAGAAACCATGGGATGTTAATTCCCATATGGATATTGAATTAGTAGGATATGAGGTCCCAAATGTTAGTTGAGTGTCTGCAATCATGTGTAATACTAGTATCTATTTCAATCTTTTGTATAAATTTCTACACTTGACAACCTATTACTCAAACTTAAAAATGGTATACATAATTAGCTTATGGATTTTTATTTTGATGGGTTTTATATTGGGAACATTTGGGTAGTTTCTCTCAATGTGCACAATGACTTCTAATGATAGCTATATATGTGCTAGATTGATAAATGATTAGGATTGATATGTTTCTATAGCTTACTCTTTGGGTAATTTCCTCAGAACTAACATGTGAAACTATATGGTAAATTATGTGAGGACAAGTCTATGGGAGTAAACCTATCTTAAATTAACAAACCTATTTAAGAAACAAGATTAATAAATTGAGGCTAGGAGATAATATAATTAAAAAACTATTGTGATAGAGACTAGGAAGATCACATGTTATAGTAATCATAACTTGGAAGGGTCATGACTGTTTATAAGATAATTACTATGAGGAATGAAGAATAAGAGTCATTTATGTGAGCATAAGTCAAGTTGGTTAAGGTTTGGTCAAATTACACAATATGAATTATCTAATTCCAAATATGAGTGTCTATATTTTCCCCACTTTTAATCTAATAGTGTAATTACTAGAGTAAAAGGATAAGAGGTGACACCCAAGGATAATCATGATGGGTGTGCTCAAGAATGTACTATGTGTTGTGCCTTACTGGATGCAAACATGCAGTGAAACATGTAGAAATTAGTTTTTACATATGATGTAAGACAAAAAGTTAAAACATTGAATATATGAGAAATGAAATACTAAAGAATGAATACACTTATATATATGCAAACCAATATTGTATTATGAAGAATTGTCTTCTAGAGACAATAGAAAATGTGGTGATCATGCCCCAATGATATGCCTGAGTAAGAACATGGGTTGAGTTGAATGTGCTCCAATCCTCATTTAAAATGGAGAAGTGCTTAGATGTTATGTTATGCATAAAAACCCAACATAAATCCAATAAATTAGAGTAAATGGAATCAAATAAGGGTTCCAATAAATATAATAAATGCTTAAGAATCTTTGTAAAGTTTATAAATTATCCATTATAGATGAATAATAGGATTTAATTTGAGTAATTCCTGAGAACAATTTATTTATGATATAAATTTGAGTAATACTAAAGAAAGAAAGAGATGAGTTTCCATTCTATCCAACAATCTAAGAAATATAACCTATGCCAATATATCATGATATCTATGAAACTGTGAACATATGCCACACATATTCCCCTTGCTATAGTATTATAATTTAATCTTGTAATATGTGTAATAATGCGATAAAATATATGAAATCTATAATAATCCATTGAGTTTTATGATATATGTTGTACACATGCCCCCAATCCGAGACAAAGTTATCAAAATCTAAGTAAAACCCATAATAATCCAAAGTTAGATGTGCCCATATCTAAATTTATTATAATTTCATAGGCTTAATCTCTAAGGCAAACCATTATGTTTTCCCCCATTTTGAGGTGAGGAATGAGAATTGTGAATTATTTATCTCAAAAGATAACAATTAAAGGCATCAATCTATATACAAAAATATATAAGTAGTGTAAAGAAGATAATAACATATGGAGAATATGCCATCACATTAAGAATAGAGAATTTGAGTATGTATGAAAAATGTACCCTAAACATACAAGTGTCACGTCAAGATGGATATATCAATGAGGGACTCAATAAATAGGCAACATAACAATAAGCATATATAAATTGAGTAATAACTATGTATAAAAGTGAAGGGTATGTAAGATGGTACCAAAAATAAGAAGGAGAGTGTGTGATATATATCATGAAACCCACAATCTCAACAACCAATCCTAGTTTTATCCACACATAAAAAAGAGTCAAAGAGACACACATAATGGACAATCAAATGTCACACAAGGCCAAGGGCCACAATAGATAATTTGATGTCACACACCCAATGGATAATCTAATATCACACACACAATGGAAAATATAATGTCACATAACCAATGGAGAATCAAATGTCACACACCTAATGGAAAATATAATGTCACATAATAAATAGTGTCAAATAGAGAAAAAGTAGAAAAAATAATCATGCATAGAAAAAACAAGTTTAATCTACACAATCAATATATATCATCATTATATATATATATCAAATATAATATCCAATGAAATAATAATATAAATAGTTTGAGTTAGATAAAGTCATTTATAATAAATGTAAATTATCTCAATATGATCAATGAAAATAAAAATAGAAATATAAAACATTTGTAAAGTAGCTAGATGCTCATAATAAGAACATTCTTCTAGTATACGAAAGGCAGATCTTGGGTGTAAGTAAATATTGTATCTATGCATGCATGTCCTTAAAATGACTTATATGTCTTTCATCTCACTCATGTATTATAAAAAATAAATATATAATATAGTATATGTGATAAAACATAAAACAATCATGTAAAAAAAATACATGTCTAGCATATGTCCTGATTTTTATTATATATATATATTTTAAGTTTTTTAATATTATGAAATATTAACCAATGATCCCATCAATGGTATGCTCACATGTATGCCATTTGTCAAACATGGCTAGTATTACCCATCGTGTCTAAGTTGTAAAATGTGTATTTAAATTAGAATCTAAAAAATAAACTCATAATGTATCATATCCATCATGATCATCATTAGTCATATGATCTTGTGTATGTTGTGTAACTCTATGAAGAATAGTACAACATGGAATCTGATGCATAATAGTATAATGTGTCTATGTTCATTGGGTAACACATGGAGAAATCTATAATACTAATATAGGATGTGATGGAATCAACAATGGTTCCCTTGAGTCTGTAATATAACTCTAATGTAATAGATGCTATAATATTGGTCTTCTAGGAAAATACACTATCTTATTCTAAGCTATCTGAGTAGAGTGAACCTTAGTAGGTTGTATAACTAACTACGATGGTGGTGGGGGGTGGAGGATGAATAACTAATAGTTGAAGAGGGTATTCATATGGAATATCTAAAAATGTGACCACCTTATTATCATTTATATACTTTATAGATTTGTGTCTTATAGATGGTACTACATGCATATTACATATCTAAGGATGTTATAACAACATTTCAAATATTCCCATACTTATTATAACTAAGAATAATGTAGAAATTAGTGTAGGGCCCAACTTAAGTGGTAATATAATCCTTCCAAGAATATTATGTTTGTGTCCTTTAACTCCCTTAAATTAAGATTTAACTTATATCAACCTCTGTCATAGGAGGGAGAAATATGAGAATACACTCAATTTTTTTTGATAAGGGAGCTTAGAGAAATGTTAAAATTGTCTTTTTTATACGATTAGAAAGGTGAGCTGATTATAAGAGTGCACCATGTCTTAATCCTTAAAGGTTTTGATGTCTACTAAGCATGTATATATATGTCATACATACATAAACTTCACACTCTGAGGTGAAGGAGATAGTATAAACACCATCACATGTATCCATGGTTTACTAGAGAGTAGGTTATAATTCAAATAATTAAGTGTTACATGGAATAATGTAGATAAGGGCTTAGTCCCAATTATGACATCCAAAATAATGGCGCATAAAGATTGGCAGGGCACATTGTCAAATATTTTGATTTTCATAAATGGTTTTTTAATGGAATACACATTGATACCCAATTTTTACATAAATTTGATGGTGCATAATTTAAATTTTGATACATTATATATCAAATATCTCTTGACTACCCTTTTGAACACTAGTGATTGAATGCATAACAATATATTTTAATATGATATTTTCCTATGTATACTCAAAGGTTTTGTGCCATAAGTGCATATCCTAATAATATGTGTATCCATACCAACATATCACACAAGGGATTCTTGCATGCTTATCTGAGGTGTAGATAGAGACATTTTGGGTCATAGTCAGGTTGGTTGATAATGAAGAGATTCATTACGCATGTGTAAGTACTTAGTATTTATGAAGATTAAAGAATGTTATAACTTATAACCTATGATAATTATCAAAAACATTATAAACATAAGATAAAAATAACATAATCATAATGAATTGCATTCATATGTAAATAATTTATAGTTGAACATCATGGTTTTAACAACATAATGATACTCTCCCTATATTATCCTCTCTAAAAATGTAATAAGGTGGGATTTTATGATTTTCAAGTACCAATATTATGTTTACATTCATAAATAGGTGATCATAAATATGTGCTCAACCTTACTATTCATAGTAACCCCAATTAACATTACATTAAATATCCTTAACATGACTAGCTTTTGAATTTGCATGATTATAGACTATATTCACTCTACAAAGTTTTGCCTTAAACCCACTACCTATTTGCCATTCGAGTTAGACACTCATGATTCATGTTGTATTCCCACCATTGTTCTTACACTTATTATTCTGATGACTAGTTAAATTCTTATTAAGTGCTCCTGAGAATTTTGATAAATCTATGCCACCTCAACCTCACATGTTGTCAACATCATTTTTGTGTTATAATGAATGTGCCAAAACTTAGCCAAAATTGGGGGCTAACATATTTTTAATTGTATGGTTGGGAAATTATTATTTATAATTAACATTATTTGAATAAAAAACATTTGCATGGCTTCTAGGTGAGGCCTTATGAAAATATGTAAATATGTGTACTCTTTGTGTTTCACTATACTTTTTACTTTTTGAATCACTTGCATATCCAAGGCCATATCTACCTTTTTTGATATAAAAATATATAGGGGTAGCGATATCATGAACATATTTTCCCTATCCTTGGCCATTTAAATTTTATATGCATTTTAGTCTAAAACCATATGGTTCAAAATATATTACTAGTAGAAGATGTAGCCACTCAAAATTAATCATTAAGTGCTTGGCAATGTTTAATATTGACATCCTTGCCCTAATTGGTTATCCACCATTATGTTAACTTAAAATATATATGAGAGCACTAAATATTCTATTCATTGTCTGAAAATTACTCATAACATCATTTAGACATCCTATTCTGATTACAAACTCCTATCAACCTAGTTCCAATAGTCTTTGTCCTTCTAGAATAGGACCACACTAGGTAGACATGCATAAACTCTAGGCATGTCCACAAGTGTAGCCTTGTCTAATTAGTTCCAATGTTGAACCTTAAAACTCAAGACATTTTATTTTACCCCTCTTAAGATTCTATAAAGGTTAGTTAACAAAAATATTCAAAACGTTAGTCTATGTAAGCAATTTAAGGTCATTCAAAATACATCTGGTAATCACTTGGCAATTATATTACACATTGAGAAAAGAGCACTATTCTTTCCATTTAAAATTATGAAACATTCTTATAATAAACAACCCAACCTAATTTTTTTTATTTTAGATTAAGGGTGTAGTACCAAGAATAAAGTTTATCTTCATTAGTAGAAATCAAAACAAATTGAATTGTCACCTAATTAATGTAAGTGTAACCTTAGGTTGATCTAAAAGTAAATGAAAATAAGGCAAACAAGAAATTTATATACCTTTGATTTCTCATCTTGTCAATATGATTTTTACTCATATGTGATGAGTATGTAGTTTTAAAACTTTTGTGAAGCATGTGGACAATTAGAAAATACCTCCCCTTGCAAAGACATTATTTTTATTGGATAATATGATTCAATGATGCTTGATTGGGCTCAAAATTATTCAACACTTAATTTTCATGAGTACTTATTTAAAATGGATAAGAATCCATTTATTTATATATTTTATTAATTGATGTGGAATATTGGATGAATATTAATATCGATTGATGAGAAGAGGTCCTACATATTATAAATGAGTAGGGTTGAGTATGTAAGAGATCCACTTATGAAATTTTAGAGTGTTTAAGAGATTATATTTAAGAAGGTTTGGAGTGTGGATGAGAATGACATAGATCTTGCTTTCAAACTTTCCTCTTTGCATTTAATTTTCCTTGGAAAAGGGACATTGACTTTGGATTTAATGTAGGATTTATAACTTTCAAATTAACAAGTGGATTTGGATGACATCATGGATTTGAGATGGAAAATGGATTATTTGATTTATTAAAAAATATTAAATGTATATGGATTATATTATGAATAAATTAACATGATTAATTAATGTGATTATTCTATATTTCATTTTGGTGGGATGGGAGAAAGTCAATTGTATATTTGATTCAATATACTAATTGACTAGGGGTGATATCAAATGATGACAAGTAGATCAAGGATGCATCAGATGAAATGGATGATATGATAGGATTTGATAGTGTTATTATGGATGTGTCATCATGGTTTAGAAAGAAAACAATAATCTGATTGGTGACTTAGGTTGATTATAAGAACTTGGGCTTTGGTCGATTGATGATGTGGAATCAACACTAAGTGTCTGATTTTAGGTGTTTAAAAAGGGCACTCATTGTCAAACATTCAAAGAAATATATATAGTTGTATTCATATATAAAATATAAAGATTGACACACTCACTCTATGAGGGATAAATACATTAACCTAATGCCTTTTTGGTTTATGTAGGTAATACTTAGATTACATGAGGTTTTTTGAGAATATCTCAACTGTCCCCCCTTTACAATTGATCTATATCTAGTTTATTATGTAGGAGCTAGGGTTTGTATTTTTTAGGTCTTTTGTATGGTAAAATGAGACAAGAAATCAAAGGCTAAACCCTCATAGATAGGCACACACCTAGATCTAAAAATTAGTTTTATAATCAATTAGGATGCGACCATAGTCAATATACAAGGCCATAATGTGGCCCTTTACTCTTAGTGTAGCCTTGTACCAACATAGTTTGAACTTATATTTTTGGATTCAACATAATTCATAGGTATATAAAGATATTTTGAATTTATATTCAGCTTGTATAATCATCAATAAATCATATCCAAGCTAGGTTGGCATATATTTTACTAATTTACTATTTTTAGCTCATTTCATGTTTTGTAAATTACTACATTTCACTTTTAGATATGTTTATTATGTAGATATAAATCAATTAAAAAAAAATTATTTGTTTTTAACATTTTAATATTAAATAAAAAATAATATTAAACATTCTGGTGAAACCATATTTTATTTAGAACACTACTTACTATTTACTTGATTTTTGTCTTAGGATTTCATATAAATTTATGTAAATTCCTTACACTAAAAGAAAGGAACCTTCAACCTTGGGTATTATGACACCATGAATCAATATTATTTGACCTTGGAATTAATCTAACATTAAATAAAGAGTCTTGTGCCCTTGGATAACATCTGACACTAAAGCTTTTTCTTTCAACCTCGACCTAGAATTTGTTGATATCTATACATAAAAATATTTTGATTTTATTTTACCTTTATTTTATATTTGCTTGAGTTTTTTTTTAAAACTGTGTTTCAAAAGGTTTAAAACTTCTTAGCGATTGTTGTTATGGTCTAAGTTGTTCTCTATTTGACCACCACTATGGTGTGAGGGGTACTACCCCAATCTCAAGCTATTGTATAACATGAAACACATATTTTAGTTTCCACATACCTCACAATATATCAAAAATACCTAGGGTCCCTTATTCATACCATGTGAGGCCTATTTTATCCATTTGATTTGTGGTGTACCAAAAAAAAGTGTATTTCTTATGGAGGTTATTGTCATCATACCCTCAAAGATGAGATGGTGGGCTATAGACATGATTTAGCCTTTGTATTTAGTGATTTGAAATATTGGGTAGACACTAATCTACAAATAAAAAAGTATATTTGATAGCCCACATAATAATTCAAATCCTTGCCTCGATCACCATTTATACCTTTATTTTTTATTTTATTATATTCATAATGTGATCAATGAGTGAATGCTTCTTTCATATGTTACATAGGATTATGCAATTTATTATCACATCTTTTATTTCTTTTCAGCATGCCATTCATTATGTTTTTACATGTAATTAATTAAAAATTAATAAATAAACTACACTAAACAAGGCCTAATATCATGGCTTGTATATTTCAAATGGTTGCACTACTATATCATGTCATTACCCTTCTCTAATAGCTTTTGTCAATTCTAAAATGGCTTTGGATCAAGAGGAAACATATGTTATACATTGTATCAAATCTTAAACTTCAAAGGATCTTCCATTGCTTACCTGAAACCCTTTTAAAGGGCACATAATGGCCCTTATTTTGGAACCTAATCCTTAGGAATAATCTGGTCAAAATGATGAAGAAAATTTAAGAAATATCTTTCTGAAGATACAAAAAAGGTTAATTAATTCTTATATATTGTTAGAGATATTATCAATAGAACATGGCTATAAAATCACATAGTATAATTGTTTGACAAGTGTGTGATCTACACTATTTTGTACTTTGTATATATTTTTGGATATATTCAACACCTAAATGCACATGAAGAGTGTACAAATTTTGAAGAGTTCATATTTTGTTTATAGTGAAAGTTTAGAATATGAAGTGAAAGAGCATTTATAAGCTCTACATATAACACTCATTTGTATTGTAAAAGGGTTTTGAAATATAAATATTATTATAAAGATTTGATAATGGTTCTTCTTTATGTCTACACTTATTCCTTGTACTATTGTGTACTATTTTCCTATAATCTATTAATCATTTGAAATATTGAATGTTGTGGGTAAATCAAGACTGTAAATCATGACTATTCCTTTACAATATTGATCCTGATTTGACTTTAATTTGTTTTCATAGCTTCCATGAGTCTCTTTGGTATTGCATTTATCATAAACAATCCAAATTAGCATGTTTTGATGGGTTTTATAAGAACCTATGCTAATAATGGCATGGTGAGAATAGAACATTGAAACATGTTAAGATGGCTGCCTAAATAGAGATATTTGGAGTGATGATTGGATGAGAGAATTCATAATTTCATATAAGAGGAGGAAAAAAGGATAAGTAGCTTTGTTAGAGAATTCATAAGTGGGCATATACATGGTGAGATATACAAAATATTTTCATATGAATTTCTTGTGTTGTTAGTTACATGGTTGTAAAGAATTGAGTACTACCACTTCAAGTCAAGAGAAACATATCACTTTGTTTGGACTAAGGAAAAGATAGAAAAGCTATGAAATATGGACACCAATTAGATGTGCGCAATAGATCATTAGATAAAAATTATGGTATACTATTGAGTTTATTGTGCAAGGGTATACCATGTTTGATTCTACACTATATTTATTTATAAGAGGATTCTATGAAACATTTATGTAGCGATTACCTATCATGCTAAAAATGTTGGTCATGGAAAAGGTTATGGTGCTTCTTCTAGCTAACACAGAGTAGTCACTTTTAGAATTAGGGGCATGTGTGTGATAATGAAGTGAATGATGAATAATTAAGAATGGAAACTTGAACCTAAACCCACAATATGGAGGACATAGAGAAGCAAAATGAAAATCAAATTTTGGGTCTAGAACACGACCTATGACAATAAAGAAGGTGGAATAAACAAAATATTACTAATATAGCTACGAGTAGGAATATAGTAGATAATTTAGAATATATAGAAGGAATGAGAGATTAATGAAGGGCTAGATATTTTAGAGAGGATGAAGAAATGAGAGGGACCAAGAGAAGAGAAGGCATAAATGAGAGTGCATAAATGGACACTAATTAGAAAATGGATGTTGAAGAGATAGAAAAAATTGAAAATAAATAAGAGGAGCAAGTAAATCAATTAGAAGGTAGTTTTAGATTGCAGTTACTAGGGATGATATTATTTGGAGAAGAGAAGGAACAATATTTTGAAGAAATAATGTTAAGTCATCGGATTATAATAGGTTCAAGTTCAAATGAATTAGAAGTTTCAAACATGGATTATTTATTTCATGGGTACACATGTCCTGTGCCTAATTTATCAACAAAAATAATAATAAAAGTGAGAATCTAAAAAACATAGTACATGGTTTGACTATTTTATAGATAAATTTAGGAAAGATAGTAAAGACACCAAGAAAGTGTTGGATAGGAAGAAATATATAGTCATAGTCAATCTTAAGACATTGGCAAAGTCTAGTCCACAACAACCACTAGTTTCAAGTGTGAACACCAAAATCATGACTCTCAATGCAAGAGTTTTTGTCACTTTGACACTATATAACAGGTTTAATAACCTTGAACAATATATATTAACCTATGAAATGAAATGGAAGATCAAACATGTAACTATAGATGATGTGAAGAAGTGCAAACTTATAAGAGCCTTAACAGGAAGAGCTCTAGAGTTCATATACAAAAGGGATTTTTCCAAACTGATCTTTTAGGATATCAAAGACTATCTAAGAGGAGAATTTAAAATCAAGAAATGTACAATTCAAATAATACAAGATAAATAAATTCATCAAAATTATATAGAATCAGTATGGGACTATGATTATAGGTTATCTGATGTAATGAACATAGTGATTTTTATATTTTAAGATACAAATAAGGTTGCATAGTTTATAGAGGGTCTTAAACCTTGAATTATGTTTTCCATTGATAAAATGCAATTCACTTTTAAGTCTAACACTAGAGCAGTTGCATTTTGGGTCGAGTAGATAAAATACTATGGAGAAAGTTTATAGTTTACTATGAAAGCTGGTACAAAGTTAGATGTTGTTTTACAAAAGATGGATGAGTTACATGTAAGTAACCAATTCAAGTTAGGTTTATGGTGTATTGAGTGTGTAAAAGAGGGTAACCATAGGAATGAATAAGCAAAAGTTAAAATAAAATTATGTGATATTTGATGGGTATTAAGACATTCAATTATAAAATGTCATCTCTTGTATTAGTATACCTAAAAAATCACATATTTTATACCATAATTTTACTAAGTTGCACAATCATGATGATAAAAACATATAGATTCGAAATAATTTAAGGAGGAAATCACCAAGAATGTTTTCATAGTAGTTATGTGGCATATTTATGCTACAAAATGTAGTATTCAAAGCCCAATTGTAGAAATGACAATCGCAACTCAGTATTAGCCTTAGGGCTTAGAAAGATGGACATCATAGTCTCTATAGTATCATATAGGATGGAATCACCATCTCGTCAATATTATCAGTCATGGAAAACTACATCACCTCAACAACAAGTGATAGGATGAACCCCATATTCTCCATAAGGGTCATATGTGGGATATTAAATTCAATAGCAATAAGGGTTAGGTTCACTAGAATGTCAGGGAAGATATAATGATTAGAAACAACAAGGTTAGGGATTTCATCAAAAATAAGAGGAATATAGAGGAAGATACCTAGGTTTATACCAAGGAGGTAATAATAGACAAGATGAATGATAAGGGCATCAATTGATTATTTTCTACTTGTGTGGGGAATAGAACCACTTCACACAAAATTTCCTAGCTAATCCTCAAAGGTAGAAGTACTACATTTAATGTAAATTTATAAGACAACACCATGCTAAATATTATTTAAAATTAAAAAATAGAGATAGTAAAATCCTATGGGAAATGTAAACATAGTAAATTTGCTCCTAAGGAACCCTATGTACAGACAAGTAGTCACTCGGTGCCAACACATAGATGAAGGATTACCACCCTTAGAAATGTTGTAGGATTAACAAATTATAAAGGTTCAAAAGGATAAATATCCTTACCCTATAAAATAAAAGGGTATGATAGATGATCCAGAGTATTTTTAGTCTTTATATGGTTCCAACAGAAAAATATGGAAAAAGACAAGTGTCACAATGGAAAATTGACATCTGGTAAAAATATAAAAAGTTTATATAATTACTTTTTATATTGAATTAATTTATTATGTTGCTAATGGTTGTTGTGTTGTAGATGTGGAACCAAACCAACCATTTATCCATATTACCTTGTAACCATTTAACATCCAATGTTATCAACTTTGCCATATAATTCTGTTAATGCCACCAAGATATATCTTTTATTTATTCCACATATCCATGATTATCTCATGATGATAATCTTTTATTCATAATATCCAAATTATGGTTTTTTTAAATTATTCTCACCATAATTTCTTTATTTTCAAAATATTCTTAATATCCTAGTTGTTATGGTTATTAATAACCATGGGATATATTTTAAATTAAATCCAAATTCAATTAAATCATAATATCCTATTTTATGGTTTTATTAAACCATTGGATGATCTTAAGCCAAGTCCCAAATTTACTTATCCCCACTCCCACGTGGATGGTTATTCATGGTTTTTGTTTACCAATGGATATTTCAAAACCTTTGTGTCAATATAATTATATCCCTTAACTCATTAACATGCACAGTTTATCCATCCACCTTTTACTCCACGTGGATACCCACTATATATGGTTGGTGGTTTTGGTGGGAAGTGGACCATGTTAATTATGGGAAGCACTTTATTAAATAAAGCATGACGTTTCAACCTCCCATAAACTATAGGATTTTATTCAATATAATTTTCTTGTAAGACTTTTTTATGAGAAGCTAACCATACTTCAGGTAAATGAAGATTTGCTAGCCAACATTGGCTTAATACAATTTATTTTATATATTGAGGAATTTTTATTCTAGGATAGAGAACAGATAAATATAGAGATTGTATTTAGTTTCTTTACAAAGAAATAATTAAAAAAAATATTTGAAGCAGGGACATGCCATATAGGTGAAGTATAGTGTGTTGGAGAACACAAGTTATTAAATTCAAAGGATTAATCATGTTTATTTTTACAAAGACAAAATTTTGGAATAGCCCAATTGAGTCCATTTTGCATATTGCAAAATCTTTTTTCAATCTATGTAAATTATAGAGAGGATATTTTGAAAACCAAGGATATATTATAAATCCTTTGAGAGTATTTTTCCTCATGTTGGGAGAATTAATTAGCCCATTCAGGAGAGTTTTAAGCATTTAGAAATATTTGTTTGGTTAAAGAGAAGAATGTTTTCATGCTATAGATGAGTTCTTTTTATTGTATAGAGATGCAAGTTTACTTAAACTATTAAGGGATGTAAGTTTTAAATTGATTTATTTTCATCTTGTTTACAATATAATTATTCAAAAGAACCTAGGGACATAGCTAATTGGTGAACTATGTAAACAATCTCATCTCTATTTTATTCTAGTTTTCCATCAGTATATCAGTTTTAAATTATTATTGATATTCAAAATTTAATTACTATAAATTAATTAAGAGATCATTCAAAAAAATAAAATATGAAGGGAATATTTTAAATGAACAACAAATTTAGAGTGAGTTTTTAAAATACTCACATTCATAATTATTCAAGTAATTTTTACATTCAGATTTAAAAAAGTCATTTCCTTTGATAAAATTTATCCATCCACCTTTTACTCCACGTGGATACCCACTATATATGGTTGGTGGTTTTGGTGGGAAGTGGACCATGTTAATTATGGGAAGCACTTTATTAAATAAAGCATGACGTTTCAACCTCCCATAAACTATAGGATTTTATTCAATATAATTTTCTTGTAAGACTTTTTTATGAGAAGCTAACCATACTTCAGGTAAATGAAGATTTGCTAGCCAACATTGGCTTAATACAATTTATTTTATATATTGAGGAATTTTTATTCTAGGATAGAGAACAGATAAATATAGAGATTGTATTTAGTTTCTTTACAAAGAAATAATTAAAAAAAATATTTGAAGCAGGGACATGCCATATAGGTGAAGTATAGTGTGTTGGAGAACACAAGTTATTAAATTCAAAGGATTAATCATGTTTATTTTTACAAAGACAAAATTTTGGAATAGCCCAATTGAGTCCATTTTGCATATTGCAAAATCTTTTTTCAATCTATGTAAATTATAGAGAGGATATTTTGAAAACCAAGGATATATTATAAATCCTTTGAGAGTATTTTTCCTCATGTTGGGAGAATTAATTAGCCCATTCAGGAGAGTTTTAAGCATTTAGAAATATTTGTTTGGTTAAAGAGAAGAATGTTTTCATGCTATAGATGAGTTCTTTTTATTGTATAGAGATGCAAGTTTACTTAAACTATTAAGGGATGTAAGTTTTAAATTGATTTATTTTCATCTTGTTTACAATATAATTATTCAAAAGAACCTAGGGACATAGCTAATTGGTGAACTATGTAAACAATCTCATCTCTATTTTATTCTAGTTTTCCATAAGTATATCAGTTTTAAATTATTATTGATATTCAAAATTTAATTACTATAAATTAATTAAGAGATCATTCAAAAAAATAAAATATGAAGGGAATATTTTAAATGAACAACAAATTTAGAGTGAGTTTTTAAAATACTCACATTCATAATTATTCAAGTAATTTTTACATTCAGATTTAAAAAAGTCATTTCCTTTGATAAAAAATTAGAAAAATGATTTATTTTTAAAAATCCATTTTTTAAAAATAAAATCATATTTATTAGCATGGAGCCAATTACTATTTACAGATCAGTTTGGTATCAAAGTAGTTAGAATCCAGGGATTAGCTTTTGATTGTGTGAAAATTAGAATTTAGTTTCAGTATTGGTTAGATTATTTGTAGACTTGTTATTTACTCCATTTGTAGTGTTAGAAGTACATGTTATTTTTAATAATAAGAAACCATGGGAAAGTTGTTCAAACAATAAAAACCTGATGAGATCAAAGCATTTAATATGTAGATTTAAGAAGAGAACTCTCTATTGAGATCAAAATTTTATTCCTTGGAAGAGGAAGTTGAAAGGTTGAAAACTGAGTTGCAAGCCAAGGATGAGCTCTTGAAAAGACTACAGAGTGGTGAACAAGTGAAGGATTTTCCTTCCACATCAGATGTATAAACCATGATAGATGAATGCATTGTAAGTGAATGTGAGTCACTAGTTAATTTTCTTTCCCATGATGAATCTAGTGATAATGATTTTGGTAAATTTAAATAGTATACAAAAGGAATAAGTTCAAAATTACTTGTTAAAATGGGATTTAATGGAAAAGGCCTTAGAAAATATGGCCAAGGCACTAATAACCCCATTCAAGTAGAGGATAGACCTTGTTTTGTAGGTTTTGGATATATTAGTGTGAAAATGGAAGCTGGAGAAAATTCCAAAACCGTTGAAGGAAGATAAGCTTCCAACAACAAATTGTTCAAGTCACTAGTCCTATAGAGTGATAACATGTAAATAAAAAGAAGTCCATCTCCACAAAACTATGGTGTTGTGTGAAGACATGATTTGAGAAAAGGTAAAATCATTCCACCTTCTCATACTTTCACTAATCCTAAAAAACCTGGTAAATATTCTGATGTATATTTTGATTATAAAAATAAGAACTTATTATCACAAGATTTTTGGTCAAAATATCCATGCAATTTTTGTGGATTACATAATCATTATGTTGCCTTATGTTGGAAAGGAAAACCAAATCTTAGGATGTTTATGTTTTTTAAAGAGAAACAAATGGGTAGTAATCATTATACCCATTTTAATCTAAGTGGTCACCAAAATGATAAATGTTGGGTATTGTATTGTAGGAAGACATACATGAAGAATGATGCATTCGTAAGCAAACAAGAAGTTGTTTCAAATCCAATAGTTTCAGATATGATCCATACAACTACTCAGGTATTCTCTAAGAAAATTAAACCACCTAAACATGAAAATATGATAAAGTGGGTTAGTAAGCAATTCTTTAATTTCATGTTTGTATAGCTGTGATAGTTTATTATCATGTAAATGTTCAAATAAGTTTTTGGGATTCCATTTGAAAGGAATATATTTTAATTTTGAACATAATTTTTGGAGCTCCCAATTGTGGGAAAACTTGAGTGATAGGTTTATCATACTTGAATTATTTTCTCACGTTTTTGGTTTTGTTAAGCTCTATATTTTCTCCTAAATAAGTTTTTGAGTTCCTGATGCATTGAAAAAGGAATTAACTCATGTTTAAAACTTGGAGATGTTCTCAAATGATTTTAAGCTTTAGAATTTAGTTTATTAGATTAACCCATATAAAAAACCCAAGGGATAAGTTTATCATACTTGGATTATTTTTTCTCACATTTGGGTTTTTGGAAAAACTTCAATTTAAACTTTGACAACAGTATATGCAGGTTGTATGGGGCATGTTTAGTATGTCTATTCTAGGAAAATTTGCATTTTAGCATATATGTTGTCATTTACATTGTGTAAATAAAGGCTTATAAACCCTTTTTGAGCACCGTTTGTAATTGTAATAATTTTACAAACTTTTTGTAGCCAAGCATGATATTTGCATATTTTATAAGTCCCTCATTCATTTTGGGCATTTATTTGTAAATGTCAAATGTGATTACAATTAGTGTGTATATTTATTACACTAAAAAACTAGTTTGCAGTTGCACTTGGTGATCATTTTGTAGTGATTAGTAAATTCACCATTTTAGAGATGTGATATTTGTACATACAATTTACTTTTATTTACAATTTGGTATTGGTTTCATTGGCATTTCATGGATTCAATTTGTTTTTCGAATCATTACCATGATATTTTATAGAGTGAACCATTTGTAGATTTAGTGGGTGACTTGACCTTTTGGGGACCAAAAGGGTCTTATTGGGAAGGTTTGATCCAAAGGATTTTCACTCGTTATATGGGTTGAATAGAAAAATATGGAAAAAGATAAGTGTCATAATGGAAAATTGACACATGGCAAAAATATAAAAAATACATATAATTACTTTTTTATATTGAATTAATTTATTAAATTGCTAATGGGTGTTGTGTTGCAGATGTGAGACCAAACCGACCATTTATCCACATTACCTCATAACCATTCAACATCCAATGTTATCAACTTTGCCATATAATTCTGTTAATGACACCAATATATATCTCTTATTTATTCCACATATCCATGATTATCCCATCATGATAATATTTTATTCATAATATCCAAATTATGTTTTTTTTAAAAAAATTATTCCCACCATAATTTCTCTATTTTAAAAATATTCTTAATATCCTATTTGTTATGGTTATTAATAACCATGGGATATGTTTTAAATTAAATCTAAATTTAATTAAATCCTAATATCCTATTTTATGGTTTTATTAAACCATTGGATAATCTTATGCCAAGTCCCAAATTTACTTATCCCCACTCCCACATGGATGGTTATTCATGGTTTTTATTTACTAATGGATATTTTAAAACCTTTGTGTCATTGTGATTATATCCCTTGACTCCTTAACATGCACACTTTATCCACCCACCTTTTACTCCACATGGATACCTATTTTAGTGTGGTTGGCGGTTGTGGTGGGAAGTTGACAATGTTAATTATGGGAAGCACTTTGTTAAATAAAGCATGGAGTTTCAACCTCCCATAGACTATGGGATTTTATTCTATATAATTTGCATGTAAGTCTTTTTTATGGGAAGCTAACCATACTTTGGGTATTTGTTAGCCAACATTGGCTTGATGTAATTTATTTTATATATTGGGGAATTATTATTCTGGGACAGAGAATAGAGAAATATAGAGATTGTATTTATTTTCTTTACATATAAAGAATTTAAAAAAAATTGAAGTAGGGACATGCCATACATGTGAAGTATATTATGCTGGAGAACATAGGTTATTAAATTCAGAGGAATAATCATGTTTATTTTTATAGAGGTAGAATTTTAGAATAGCTTGATTGAGGCCATTTTGCCTATTGCAGAATCTTTTTTTAATCTATGTAAATTACAGAGAGGATTTTGTGAAATCAAAAGATATATTATAAATCCTTTGAGAGTATTTTTACTCATTTTGGGATAATTAATTAACCCATTTAAGATAGTTATAATCATTTGTAGATATTTGTTTGGTTGAAAGAAAGAACGTTTTCATACTGTAGACTAGTTCTTTCTATTCTACAGAGCAGTAAGTTCCTTAAACAATTCAAGGATGTAAGTTTTAAATTGTTATATTTACATATTTTTTATAATGGAATGGTTTGAATGAATCTAGGGACATAGCCAATTGGTGAACCCTGTAAATAGTCTCATCTCTATTTTATTCCAATTTTCCATCAATATATTAGTTTTAAATTATTTTTGATATTTGGAATTTAATTACTAAAAATTAATTAAAAGATTATTCAAATAGATAAAATATGAAGGGAATGTTTTAAATTAACAACATATTTAGATGAGTTTTTGAAATACTCACATTCAAAATTGTTCAGATAATTTTTACATTCAGATTTAAAAAAGTCAATTCCTATGATAAAAAAATTGGAAAAATGACTTCTTTTTAAAAATCCATTTAAAAAAAAAAAAAATTATTGGAAAGAGGATAATTAATATTTATGGATCAATGTATCAAACAACCTAGATTATACATAACATACAACAACATACTAAGATGGAGGGTGATGCCTCAGTCATTGACACACATATGTATGGTAAAATCATGCTCATTATGAGGCAAGATGGAGTAGTTACTACTTTGATAGATCTACTCAAGTTGGTAATAACTTTGTGAAATTAAGATATATCAAATAAAATATTAAATATCATGCACAATTTATTATTCTATGCAAAAAGAGGTCAGTAGCATACTAAAAAATATTTTGGTATGTGAAGGCTAAAAAACCATGGGATGCTGATTCCTGTATAGATAGTGAATTAGCAGGATATGAGGTGCCAAATGCTAGTTGAGTGTGTGCAATCATGTGTAATACTAATATGCATTTCAATATTTTGTATGGATTTTAAAACTTAACAACCTATTACTTAACCTTAAAAATGGTATACATACTTAGCTTAGGGCTTTCTCTTTTGATGGGTTTTATATTTGGGACCATTTGGGTAGTTCCTCTAAATGTGCATAGTGACTTACAATTATAACTAGATATATGCTAGGTAAGTGATACATTGATAAATGCTTAGGCTTGATATTTTTCTATAATTGATTCTTTGGGTAATTTACTCTAAACTAACATGTAAAATGTGTGTTCTATCCCATATGATTAATTTGAATTTTGGAAACTATACGGTGAATGGTGTGTGGATAAGTCTATAGGAGTGAACATATCTTAAAGGCATAGAACTATCTAAGAAACAAGAATAATGAATTAAATCTAGGAGATAGTATGAGTACTAAACTATTGTGGTAGAGACTAGGAAGATCATGTGTAATAGTAATCATAATTTGGAAGTGTCATGACTGTTTATAAGATAATGACTATGAGGAATGGAGAATAAGAGTCATGTATGTGAGCATAAGTCAAGTAGGTTAAGGTTTGGTCAAATTATACAATATGAGTTATCTAATTACAAATATGAGTGTCTATATTTTCCCACCTTTTATTCTAATAGTGTAATTTTTAGAGTAAAAGGATAAAAGGTGATACCCAAGGATAATCATGATGGGTGTCCTCAAGAATGTACTATGTTGTGCCTTGCTTGATGTGAACAAGTAGTGAAACATGTAGAAATTAGTTTTTACTGATGATGTAAGATAAAAAGTTAAAACATTGAATATATGAAAAATGAAATACTAAGGAATGAATACACTTGTGTGTATGTGATTTAATATTGTATCATGAAGACTTGTCTTTTGGATACAATGGAGAATGTGGTGATCATGCCCCATTGATATGCCTGAGTAAGAACATGGGTTGAGCTGAATATGCCCCAATCCTCATTTGAAATGGAAAAGTGCTTAGATGTTATGCTATACATAAATTCAACCACACATAAATGTCATAAAACAAAGTAAATAGAATCCTCTAAGGGTTTTAATAAACTAATAAATTCTTAAGAATCTTTGTAAAGTTTATAAATTATCCATTATAGATGAATAATAGGATTTAATTTGAGTAAATATTGAGAACAATTTATTTTTGATAGAAATTTGAGTAATACTAAAGAAAGAAAGAGATGATTTTCCATTCTATCCAGCAATCTAAGACACAGACCCTATGCCAATATATCATGATATCTATGAAACTATGAGTATATTCCACACATATTCCCCACACTATAATAATGTAATTTAAATCTTGTAATATCTGTAATAATGTGATAAAATATATGGAATATATCATAATCCTTTGAAATTTATTGTATATGTTGTACATATGCCCTCAATCCAAGATAAACTTATCAAAATCTAAGAAAACCCTGTAATAATCCAAAGTTAGATGTGCCCATATCTAAATTTATTATAATTTAATATGATTAATCTCTAAGGCAAACCACTACATTTTCCCCCCTTTTGAGGCGAGGAATGAGGATTGTGAATTATTTATCTCAAAAGATAACAATCAAAGGCATCAAGCTATATATAAAAATATATAAGTAGTGTAAATAATATAATAACAAGTAGAGACTATGCCATCATATTAAGAATAGAGAATTTAAGTATGTATGAAGAATGTATCCTAAACATATAAGTGTCACGTCAAGATACATATATCAATGAGGTACTGATTAAATATGCAACATAGAAATAAACATATATAAACTGAGTAATAACTATGCAAAAAAGTGCATGATATGTATGACGGTACCGAAAATAAGGAGAGTGTGTGATATAGATCATGCCACCCAAAAGATCAACAAACAATCCTATATTTATCCACACATAAAAAAGAGTAAAAAGACACACATAATGGAGAATCAAATGTCACACAAGGCCAAGGGCCACACTCAATGGACAATTTGCTGTCACACACCTAATGTATAATCTAATGTCACACACACAATGGAAAATATAATGTCACATAACCAATGGAAAATATAATGTCACATACCTAATGGAAAATATAATGTCACACAATAAATAGTGTCAAATAGATAAAAAATAGCAAAATTAATCATGCATATAAAAAACAAGTCGAATCTACACAATCAATATATATATCATCATTGCATATATCAAATATAATATCCAATGAAATAACAATATAAATAGTATGAGTTAGATAAAGTCATGTATAATCAATGTAGTTAGCTTAGTATGATCAATGGAAATATTAATAGAAAGATAAAACATGTGTAAAGAATCTATATTTTCATAATAAGAGCATTCCTCCAGTGTACGAAAGGTGGCTATTGGGTGTAGGAAAATATTGTATTTATGCATAAATATCCTAGATAGTTTCTACATCATGCATCTCACTCATGTATATTGTGAAACACATGTATACATAAAAACTAGATATATAATATAATATATGTGATAAAACATAAAACAATCATGTAAACAAAAAATACATGTCATGCATATGTCCTGATATATATATATATATATATATATATATATATATATATATATATATATATATATATATATATATATATATATATATATATTGAGTTTTTTAATATTATGCAATATTAACCAATGATCCCATCAATGGTATGCTCACATGTAGGCCATCCGTCAAACATGGCTAATATTATGCACCATGTATAAGTTATAACATGTGTAATTGAGTTGGAATCTAAAAAATAAACTCATGATGTATCATATCCATCATGATCCTCATCAGTCATATGATCTTGTGTATATTGTGTAACTCTGTGAAGCATAGTACTACATGGAGTCTGATGCATAGTAGTATAATGTGCCAATGTTTACTAAGTAACACATAGAGTAATCTATAACACTAATATAGGATGTGATGGAATCGATAATGGTTACCTTGAGTCTGCAATATAACTCTAATGTAATATATGTTATAATATTGGTCATCTAGGAAAATACACTATCTTATTCTAAGCTATTTGAGTAGAATGAACCTTAATAGGTTGTAAAACTAATTGCAGTGGTGGTGGGGGTAGAAGATGAATAATTTATAGTTGAAGAGGGTATTTATATGGAATATCTAAAAATGTAACCACCTTATTATCATGCATATACTTTATAGATTTATGTCCTATAGATGGTACTGCATGCATATTATGTATCTAAGGACATTATAACAACATGTCAAATATTCCCATTCTTAGTATAACTAAGAATAATGTAGAAATTAGTGTGGGGCCCAACTTAAGTGGTAATATAATCCTTCCAAGAATATTATGTTTGTGTCCTTTAAATCCCTTAAATTAAGGTTTAACTTATATCAATCTCTTTGGTAGGAGGGAGAGATATAAGATTGCACTCAATTGTTTTTTGATAAGGGAGCTTAGAGAAATGTTAAAATTGTCTTCTTTGTGGGATTATAAAAGCAAGATAATTATAATAGTGCACTATGTCTTAATACTTAAAGGTTTTGAAGTCTACCAAACATGTATATAGATGTCATGCATACATAAACTTCACACTCTAAGGTGAAGGAGATAGTATAACCACCATCACATGTATCCATAATCTACTTAAGAGTAGGTTATAATGCAATTAATTGAGTTTTACATGGAATAATGTAGATAAGGGCTTAGTCCCAATTATGACATCCAAAATAATGGTGCATAAAGCTTGGCAGGGCACATTGCCAAATATTTTGATGTTCATATATGGTTTTTGAATGGAATGCACATTAATACCCAATTTTTACAAAAATGTGATGGTACATAATTTAAATTTTGATACATTATCTATCAAATATCTCTTGACTCCTCTTTCAAAGACTATTGATTGAATGAATAATGGTAGATTTTATTATGATATTTTCCCGTGCATGCTCAAAGGTTTTATGCCACAAGCGCATATCCTAATAATATGTCTATCCACACCAACATATCACACAAGGGAGTCTTGCATGCTTACCTAAGGTGTAGATAGAGACATTTTGTGTCACAGTCAGGTTAGTTGATGATGAAGAGATTCATTACATATGTGGAAGTACTTAGTATTTATGAAGATTAAAAAATGTTATAAATTATAACCTATGATCATTATCAAAGACATTATAGAAACAAGATAAAAATAACATAATAAGAATGAATTTAATTCATATGTAAACAATTTACAATTAAACATCATGGATTTAACAACATAATGATACTCTCCCTATATTATCCTCTCTAGTAATGTAACAAGGTGAGATTTTATAATTTACAAGCACCAATATTGTGGTTACATTCATAAATATGTGATCCTAAATATGTTATTAACATTAATATTCATATTAACCCTAATTAACATTACTTTAAATATCCTTAACATGAATAGCTTTTGAATTTGCACCATTATGCACTATATTCGCTCTACGAAGTTTTGCCTTAAACCCATTACCTATTGGCCATTCAAGATAGTTTAGTTAGTTTATCCTCCTTTTATGATATGAATTATATGAAACATATTCCTTGACACTCATTCTTGTTGTTGTATTCTAACCATTGTGCTTACACTTATGATTTTGATGACTAGTTCAATTCTTATTGAGTGCTCCTGAGAATTCTAATAAATCTATGCCACCTCATCCTCACATGATGTCAAATTCATTTTTGTTTTGTAATATATGTGCCATAAATAGCCAAAATTAGGGACTAATATATTTTTAATTTTATGTTTGGGAAATTATTCCTTAGAATTAACATTATTTGAATAAAAGACATTTACATAGCTTTTAGGTGAGGCATTATGAAAATATGTAAAAATGTGTACTCTTTGTGTTTCATTATCCTTTTTAATTTTTGAATCACTTGCATATCCAAGGCCATATATACCTTTTTTAATAGATAAATCTATGTGGGTAGGGATACCATGAACACATTTTCCCTATCCTAGGCCATTATATCTTAACTTTTATATTCATTTTAGTTTAAAACCATATGGTTCAAAATATATTACTAGTAGAAGCTGTAGCCACTCAAAATTAATCATTAAGTACTTGACAATGTTTAATATGTTAGGACCTAGAAGCACCATTGATTACCAAGCAAATAAACATGCGGAATTAAACCAAAAGTAACAAGTAACTAGAATTCATAAACAACACAGAATATGAGAGACAATACCCAATTGTATTAATACTCTTCCAGAAAGAAATTACAATGAAGAGATGCCACACTCTTCTTCCTTACACACCTCTAGGGCTCCCACACCTCTAGGGCATAAACAGTAAATCTCTTCAAGAGCTCACTCTCTCTCTTACGGTCCCAACACACAACTCACACACAGAGTTGTTGTTCACCTCCAACCAATCAGTATCACTACTGCTAGTACACAAGTGCTCCACGCACTCCAAGTACTCAACGTACTCCAAGTAGATCTCCCCTGATCTTGCTACCCCATAGATCTCCTTTGACCTTGTACACACACACACACCTGCAAATCAATGATCTTACTTACCATGTAGATCTCTCTACACCCAAAGAACCCTTGTCCTTGCCTCACCAAGTCCTTATGATTCTCCAAACCAGTACCCTGATGGATCTTCTACCTGATCTTGCAACAACCTATAGATCTCCTTGATCATACACACTTGGCACCCTTGTGGAACTAGGAGGAACACACCTTGCTCTCTTCACTCTGAAGGAGCTAACCTTGCTCAACTCAAATTAGAAAAAATTACAATACATCCCATGAGTCTCTTAAATAGATCTCATGTAAATAATAATTAGACATCCAATTACAATAATTAGATCTGCAGCTCAAGACTAAAATTAGCCTTTCAACATGCAAACAACTAGTTCATTAACAAACTATTTGTGCAATCGACAGTTCTAGAACCACACAGGCGACTGACATCGGTCCTTGTCTGGTTGGAGATGATCGACATCGGCCGATCCCTGATTGATGTCAGTTTGCTCTATAATGGATATGACTGACGTCAGTTGATCAAACTGACGCTGATTGCTTTGTAACTTAGTAACCTCTTAATAACCCCTCTATGTCTACATCAGTGAAGCTTTTAGCTCCACAACCTAAAAATATCCCACTTGGAGATAAATAGCTGCACTATACCTGTACCTATACACCATCTAATTTTTTTTTGGCTTGTATCCCTCTTTAAGCTCAATCTTGAAGACCAACCACCACACAACTTGTGGTGCAACATCTGTCATCTAAGTAACCTGCCAAATCTGAAGTATTTGACCCTGCATAGCATGAATCCCTACTGCTGGTCCCTCTTAGATACCTGAGAACCCACTAAACCACTTTACAGTGCTTCCTTCCCAGATTGACTACAAACTTTTTGACAACACCCACTGCTTGGGCAAACTCAGGGAGTACACATGTACTCAACCTCATAATGTGATTGGGGACCCTGTTCTGTGAACTGTCCATCCATAGGTGCACTTGCCATTTTACATCCTGCACTACCTTCACACAATCATTTTGTGACAACATCACCTTATGATCTTCCCTATCTCTAGGATTACTCATGCCAAAGAATTTTGCTGCTCCCAAATCCTTCATGGCAAACCACTAAACTAACCTTACCTTTAGCTTAGCAAAACCCTGTATGTCTGAACCTGCAACAAGCTCATCCTCCACATATAATAATAGGATAATGTCGTGACCATCATCCACCTGGTAAGATAAACACAATGGTTACAATGACACTGACTAAAGCCATGATTTGTCATCCACCTGTCAAACCTGTACCACTGTCCTGTAGCTTCCTCAAGACCATATGACCTGGCCTTCCATCTCACGTGTCCATTCTCTCTATTCTTTAACCTAGGAATCCATTTGTATCTCAGTGCTTTTATCCCAGTTGGCAACTCTACCAAATCTCTTATTTGGTTCTTCTCCAAAGAAATCATGCCATGCTCCCACTGTTTCCTAGATCCTTCCTGCTCTATAATGAGCAACTAGTATAAAGAAGAGGAATAATGAATTTGAGGCTTACTTACCCTTTCAGTCCTCCACATGGGCATTTGAGACTCCTTGATAGCTTGCTGTCTACCTAAAATCCATTCCAGTGACTGACCTCAGTCACCACATAGTCTGCATCTGATTGACGTCGATTTCATGTGACTGTCCAACTCACCGATGCCGATTATCCTATTGACGTCGGTCTCCACCTGCCCAACACCACTGACTTTGCCTGTCTACACATGATCGATGTCGGTGCCTATCTATTTGATGCTAATTTTCCCTGACCGATGTCAATACCTGTGTTTTTATTGTGAGTGATGAATTTTTACCCACGAGCTTACTTTGAATCAAAACCCTATCCAAACTGCCCTACTCAGAGATATCCAGTCCCATCCGCTGATCTCTATCCATCATCTCCTCCAAGAACACCACGGCTTTCTAGTTCTTAAGTCTGTCAAAGACATTTGACTTCCTCTTAAGAACATGCATCTCATTCTTGCTCATGTGACCAAGCCTACAAAGCCACGTCCTTGCAACATAAAAAGAATCAGTAATATAAGTAGATAGATAAAGGATACCTACTTTCTTACCACTTGCTAATTCAAGTGCATCCACTATGAGAGTTCTTATGCATCTCTCATCACCCAACTTCCTTGAAGAAATTAGCTGCATCTTCAAGACTGAGACCTGCATGACCTTCTTCAACACCCATGTGTTGGCCGCCTACAATTTTAGCCACACTTCCCCTTTGCCAATACTTTGACAAGGCTCACCAACCCCTCTGTTTGGGGCTGCATGGAAAGAGGCAACAAAATCTATAAAACAAGATTCTACTTTATCTAAGGAACATCCCAGAGCATCCTGTGCAACAACACCTGCAACATCTACTTCTTTAGTTCTTTCATGCTGATCTTCTACCAACCAACAATATTTCTTTACCTTCTCTTTCTTTCCATAACACCGTAATTGACCATTCATGCTTTTCAATTCCTCCATTCTTAGTGTACTTTCTTCTGCTATTGCTATACTCCCACTCAATTAGAAACCCCTGAGAGTGACCTATAACTAAACACAAACCTGCTCCTTGCAACCTTAGCTCTGATACCAACTGTTAAGACCTAGAAGCACCATTGATTACCAAGCAACTAAACATGCAAAATTAAACCAGAAGTAACAAGTAACTAGAATTTAGAAACAACACAGAATATGAGAGATAATACCCAATTGTATTAATACTCTTCCAGAAATAAATTACAATGAAGAGACACCACACTCTTCTTCCTTACACACCTCTAGGGCTCCCACACCTCTAAGGCATAAATAGTAAATATCTTCAAGAGCTCACTCTCTCTCATAGGGTCCCAACAAGCAACTCACACACAGAGTTGTTGTTCACCTCCAACCAGTTAGTATCACTACTGCCAGTACCACCAGTCATTATCACTACTACCAGTACACAAGTGCTCCACATACTCCAAGTACTCAATGTACTCCAAGTAAATCTCCCCTGATCTTGCTACCTATTGTGTTGCTATCACCTTTGATCTTGCTACCCCGTAGATCTCCTTTGACCTTGCACACACACACACACCTGCAGATCAATGATATTATTTACCATGTAGATCTCTCTACACCTTGAAGAACCCTTGTCCTTACCTCACCAAGTCCTTATGATTCTCCAAACCATTACCCTAATGGATTTTCTACCTAATCTTACAACAACTTGTAGATCTCCCTGATCATACACACTCGGCACCCCTATGGAACTAGGAGGAACACACCTTGCTCTCTTCACTCTGAAGGAACTAACCTTGCTCAACTCAAACTAGAACAAATTACAATATAGCCCATGAGTCTCTTAAATAGATCTCATGCAAATAATAATTAGACATCCAATT
Organism: Torreya grandis; assembly: GCA_037957365.1. Lineage (NCBI taxonomy): Eukaryota > Viridiplantae > Streptophyta > Pinopsida > Cupressales > Taxaceae > Torreya > Torreya grandis. The sequence goes on along the minus strand of JARHVA010000247.1, from coordinate 310,431 downwards.
ACAATAATTATATCTGCAGCTCAAGACTAAAATTAGCCTTTCAACATGCAAACAATCGGTTCGTTAACAAAATGTTTGTGCAATCGATAGTTCTAGAATCGCACAGGCGATCGATGTCAATCCCTATCTGGTTAGAGATGATTGACGTCGGCCGATCCCTAACCGATGTTAGTTTGCTCTGCACTGGATATGACCAATGTCGATTGATCAGACCGACGCCGGTTGCTCTGCAACTCAACAACCTCTCAACAACCTCCTCCATGTTTGCATCAGTGAAGCTTTTAGCTCCACAACCTAACATAATATTGACATCCTTACCCTACTTGGCTATCCACCATTCCATTAACTTACAATATCTATGAAAGCATTAACTATTCTATTCACTATCTCATAATTACTCATAACATCATTCAGATATGTTATTTTGATTACAAAATCCTATCAACCTAGTTCCAATAGTCTTTGTCCTTATAGAATAAAACCACACTTGGTAGACATGTCTAAACTCCAAGGATGTCCACAAGTGTGGCTTTGTTCACTATGTTCTAATGTTGAACCTTAAAACTCAAGACATTTTATTTTACCCCTCTTGAGATTATATAAAGGCTAGTTAACAAAAATATTCAAAACATTAGTCTATATAAGTAATTTAAGGTCATTCAAAATACATCTAGTAATCACTTGGAAATTATATTTCACATTGAGAAAAGATCACTATTATTTCCATTTCAAATTATGAGGCATTCTAATAGTCATCAACCTAGCCTAGATATTTTTATTTTAGGTTAAGGGTGTAACACCAAGAATAAAGATTAACTTCATTAGTATAAATCAAAACAAATTAAAATGTTACCTAATCAATGCAAGTGTAACCTTAGATTGAGCTAAAAGGAAAATAAAACAACGCAAAAAAATAATTTATATACCTTTGCTTTCCCATCTTTATCGATATAATTTTTACTCATATGTGATGAGTATGTAGTTGTAAAAATTTTATGAAGCATGTGGACAATTAGAAAATACCTCCCCTTATAAAGACATTATTTTTATTGGATAATATGATTCAATGATGTTTGATTGGGCTTAAAATTTTTCAGCACTTCATTTTCATGAGAGCTTATTTATAATGGAGAAGAATCCATTTATTTATATATTTTATTAATTGATATGGACTATTGGATGAATATTAAGATAAATTTATGAGAAGAGGTCTTACATTTTATACATGAGTAGGGTTGAGTATGTAAGATATCCACTTATGAAATTTTGGAGTGTGTAAGATCTTATATTTAAGAAGTTTTAGAGTTTATAAAAGTATGCCATATATATTTCTTGCACACTTGACTCTTTGAATTTAATTTGCCTTGGAAAAGGGACATTGACTTTGGATTTGATGCAGGATTTATAACATTCAAATTAAAATGTGGATTTGGATGACATCATGGATTTGAGATGGAAAATGGATTATTTGATTTATTAAAAAATATTAAATTCACATGGATTATCTTATAAATGAATTAAAATGCTTAATTAGTGTGATTAATCCATATTTAATATTGGTGGGATGGGGGAATTCAATTGTATATTTGATTCAATAGATTAATTGATTAGGGGTGATATCGAATGATGACAAGTAGATCAAGGATGCATCAGATGAAATGGATGATATGATACAATTTGATAGTGTGATTAGGAATGTGTCATCATTATTTAGGAATAAAACAATAATTTGATTGGTGACTTAGGTTGATTATAATAAATTAGGCTTTGGTCGATCGATGATGTGGAATCAGCGCTAAGTGTTTGATTTTAGGTTTCTAAAAAGGGCACTCATTATCAAAGATTCAAAGAAATATATATATTTGCATTAATATAGAAAAGATAAATATTCACACACTCAATATAGGAGGGAGAAATACATTGACCTAAGGACCTAGGTAATACTTAGATTATGTGAGGTTTTTTGAGAAAAGCTCAACTATTCCCCCCTTTACATTTGATCTATATCTAGTTTATTATGTAAGAGTTAGGGTTTGTATTTTTTAGGTATTTTTAAAGTTAAAATGAGACAAGAAATAAAAGGCTAAACCCTCATAAATAGGTACACACACCTGGATCTAAAACTTAGTTTCATAATCAATCAAGATGCAGCCATAGTCAATAGACAAGGCTAAAATATGGCCCTTTCCTCTTAGTGCAGCCTTGTACCAACATAGTTTTAATTTATATTTTTTGATTAAACATAATTCATAGGCATATAAATTTGGTTTGCATTTATAGTCATCCTGTACAATAATCAATAAATTAGATCCAAGCTAGGTTGACATATATTTTATTAATTTACTATTTTTAGCTCATTTCAAATTTTGTAAATTACTACATTTCACTTTCAAATATTTATATTATGTAAATCTAAATCAATTTTAAAAAGTTTATTTGTTCTTAAGATTTCATTATTAAATAAAAAACAATATTAAACATTTTGGTGTACCCATATTTTATTTAGAACACTACTTACTATTTACTTGATTTTTGTCTTAGGATTTCATATAAATTTAAATAAATTTCTTACACTAAAATAAAACAACCTTCAACCTTGGATATAAATCTAACACCATGAAATAATCTTCTTTGACATTGGATTTGATTTGACATTAAAAAAAGAGTCTTGTACCCTTGGATAACATCTGACACTGAAGATTTTTCTTTCAACCTTGATATACTGTTGACTAATTTTTATATATTGTTAGAGATATTAACGATAAAACATGGCTATAAAATCACATACTATAATTATTTGACAAGTGTGTGATCTACACTATTTTTTACTTTGTATATATTTTTGGATATATTCAACACCTAAATGCATATGAAGAGTGTGCAAATTATGAAGAGTCCATATTTTGTTTGTAGTGAAAGGTTAGAATATGAAGTGAAAGAGACTTTATAAGCTCTATATATATCACTCATTTGTATTGTAAAAGGGTTTTGAAATATAAATATTATTATAGAGATTTGACAATGGTTTTTCTTTATGTCTACACTTATTCCTTGTATTCTTGTGTACTATTTTCTTGTAATATATTAATAATTTGAAATATTGAATGTTGTGGGTAAATTAAGACTGCAAATCATGACTATTCCTTTAAAATATTGATCCTGATTTAACTTTAATTTGTTTTCATAGCTTCCATGAGTCTCTTTTGTATTGCATTTATCAAAAACAATCCAAATTAGCATGTTCTAATGGGTTTTACAAGGACCTATGCTAATAATGGTGTGGTGAGAATGGAACATTGAAACATGTTAAGATGGTTTCCTAAATAGAGAGATTTGGAGTGATGACTGGATGAGAGAATTAATAAGTTCATAGAAGAGGAGGAAAAAAGGATAGGAAGCTCTATTAGAGAATTCATAAGTAGGCATATACATGGTGAGATATAAAAAATATTTTGGTATGAATTTCTTGGGTTGTTAGTTACATGGTTTTAAATAATTGAGTATTACAACTTCAAGCTGAGAGAAACATATCACTTTGTTTGGACTGAGGAAAAGATAGAAAAACTATGAAATATGGACACCAATTAGATGTGCACAATAGATCATTAGATAAAAAATATGGTATACTATTTATTTTACTATGCAAGGGTATACCATGTTTGATTCTACATTAGATTTATTTATAAGAGGCATCTGGGAAACATTTATGTAACGATTACCTATCATGTTGAAAATGTTGGTCATGGAAAAAGTTATGGTGCTTCTTCTAGCTAACATAGAGTAGTCACTTCAAGCATAAGGGGAATGTGTGTGATAATGAAGTGAATAATGAATAATTGAGAAGGGAAACTTGAACCTAAACCCACAATAGGGAGTACATAGAGAATCAAAATGAAAATCAAATTTTAGGGCTAGAGCGAGACCTATGACAATAAAGAAGGTGGAATAAATAGAATAATCCTAATGTAGTTATGAGCAGGAAAAAAGTAGATAATTTAGAATATATAGAAGGAATGAGAGATTAAGGAAAGGATAGATGTTTTATAGAGGATAAGGATGAGGAAATAAGAGGGAAAAAAAGAAGAGAATTCATAGATGAGAGTGCATAAATGGACACTGATTGGAAAATGGATGTTGAAGATATGGAAAAATGTGAAAATAAATAAGAGGAGCAAGTAGATCAATTAGAAGGTAGTTTTAGATTGAAGTTAAAAGAAATGATATTATTTGGATAAGAGAGGGAACAATATTTTGAATAAATTATGTTAAGTCACAAGATTATAATAGGTTCAAGTTCAAATGAATTAGAAGTTGCAAACATAGATTATTCATTTCATGGGCACACCTCTCCTATGCCTAATTTATCAACAAAAATAAGAAGAAAAAGTGAGAATCTAGAAAATATAGTACATGGTTTGACTATTTTATAAATAAATTTGGGAAATATAGTGAAGACACTAGGAAAGTGTTGGATAGGAAGAAATTAATTGAGGTTGAACTTTAGTTCATAGTCAATCTTAAGACATTGGCAAAGTCTAATCCACAACAACCACTAGTTTCAAGTGTGAACAACAAAATCATGACTCTTAATGCAAGATTTTTTGTCACTTTGACACTGTATGATGGGTCTAATAACCTTGAATAATATATATTAACATGTGAAATGAAATAACAAATCAAAAATGTAACTACAGATGATGTGAAGAAGTACAAACTTATAAGAGCCTTAATAGAAAGAGTCTAGAGTTCATATACAAAATGGATTTTTATAAATTGATATTTTAAGATGTCAAATACTATCTAAGAGGATAATTTATAATGAATAAATGTACATGTCAAACTATACAAGATAAATAAATTCATCAAAATTCTATAGAATTAGTATGGGACTATGATCACAAGTTATTTGATGTAATGAACATAGTGATTTTTATATTTTAAGATACAAATAAGGTTTCATGGTTTATAGAAGGTATTAAACCTTGAATTAGGTTTTCCATTGATCAAACCCAATTTACTTATAAGTTTGACACTAGAACAATTGCATTTTGGGTTGAGTAGATAAAAGATTGAAGAAAGTCCATAGTCTAAAGTAGAAATGTGGTGCAAATTCAGATGTTTTTTACATAAGATGGATGAGTTACATGTAAGTAAAAACCAAAATTATGATTGTGATGTATCGAGTGTGGAAAATATGGGTACCATATGAATGAATAACCAAAAGTAAAAAAAAATTATAAGATATCTGATGGGTAGTAGTACATTCAATTGTAAAATGTCATCTCTAGTATTAGTATACCCAAAAAATTGCATATTTTTTACCTTAATTTTTATACTTTGCACAATCATGATGATAAAAATTATATATATTTTAAATAATTGAAGGGTGAAATCACCAAGAATGTTTTCATAGTAGCTATATAGTAGATTCATGTTGAAAACCTAGGATTCCAAGCCTAATTATAGAAATGATCACTATAACTCAGTATCAACCTTAGGGCTTAGCAAGATGGACACCACCATCTCTACATTTTAATATAGGATGGACTAATCCATCTCCTCAATATTATTAGTCATGGAACACTACATCAGCTCAACAACAAGTGATAGGATGAACTCCATATTCTCTATAAGGGTCATATGCAGGATATGAAATTCAATAATAACAGAGGTAAGGTTCACTATAATGCTAGGGAAGATATGATGATTAGAAACAAAAAGGTTAGGGATTTCATAAAAAATAAAAGGAATATAGAGGAGGATACTAAGGTTTATACTAAGGAGGTAATCATAGACAAGATGAATGACAAGGGAATCAATTGATTATTTTTTACTTATGTGGCGAATAAAGCCACTTCGCATAAAATTGCCTATTTAATCCTCAAAGTTAGAAGTACTACATTTAATGTATATTTATGGGATAATACCACACTAAATATTATTTAAAATTAATAAAATAGAGAAAATAAAATCTTGTGGGAAATGTAAACATAGTAAATTTGATCCTAAGGGACACTATGCACATACAAGTTGTCATTCAATGCCAAGACGTAGATGAAGGATTATCTCCCTTGGAGATGTCATAGGATTAAAAAATTATGAATGTTTAGAAGGATAAATATCCTTACCCTATGAAATAAAAGGGTATGATATATCAAGAAAACTAGGTTATACATAACATACAATAACAGACTATGATTGAGGGTGATGCCTCAGTCATTGACTCATATACTATGGTAAAATCATGAACATTATGAGGTAAGAAGGAGTAGTTACTACTTTGACATATCTACTCAAGTTGGTAATCATTTTGTGAAATTATGATATCTCAAAGAACATCATAAATATCATGCATAATTTGTTAGACTATGCACAAAGAGGTCAATAACATACTAAAAAAATAGTTTGGTATGTGAAGACTAAGAAACCATGGGATGTTGATTCTCATATTTTGGATGGCCAACACTTATTTATAGTCTAATAATGCTAAATATCATAGACTATGGGAGGGAATAACCTATTGGTTAGATGGAAGATGTGTAAATCAAAGTTGATGATATAAGCTTTCAAGGATATTTCAAAGTAGTTGAAGTGAAGACTTATGAAACACACTACCTTACATTGATTGGTAAGAAGTGGGATTATGATGGTTAGATGACCATTAATATAATGTGTGATTAGTTGGAGGCACACCATAGGGATAAGATTATCATTATACCCCTTAAAAATTTAAGAGAAAGCCATACATCATACCTAAAGATCCACATTCACCCTATGACTATGAAGATAATAGTTAGTTTAAAGTGGGTATAAAATCTAAGGATAACATAGTGGGATGCAAAGTATCACTATTTCCATATAGAAATAGAGCCTTAACAACAAATAAAAAAAATATATCAAATTTCATCCAGACCTTTGATAATAAAGGCACAAGTTCTATATTTCTAGATAGGAGAATGCAAGTCACCTTATGCATGATCGCCAATAAGGTTTGAAATAGAATTGATATATCACATAGGTGAAATAGACATGGATTACCCTAAATACACTCATGAATGTGTTCTACCATGGGATGATTCATCCTCTATGAGAGGGGATTAAGATACTCATATATTAAACTAAGTAAGATAAGATCATGAGGTAAGACCAATGTGAATGGTTTTCACTTAGCAATAATTATTACATTATTTTACAATCAAGGATTTGGGACAATTTATTTCTAGATTAGAGAATCATGTTCTAGTTACATATTAGTGAGTCAATGTGCTAAATTATTCTCTTAAGGGTATTTATATTACATGGTGGATAGTACATGTCAAATCAAGTACACTAGGAATATGCTTACTAATTATTATTAATTTGTTTTTAAATAAAACTTGCAATCATAAATCAATGGCCATTTTTCTTGGAAAGACAATATCCAAAAATGCATATTCATAAATGTGTAGATGTGTGGAATTTGTATGGTGTAGAGATTATATATTAGGTGCATGTTTTAAAATATACTTTAGTGCATATTTCAACAACATGATACATGCATCAGGAATGTAGAAGGGATACTAGGAATCAATCATAGGTCTAACAAGACTTTATTAAAACATTTTTTCAAAGATGATAACCCTTTGGTACACCAAGATATTTATAATTTAAATATATTATTATGTCATGGCTGAGTGGAGGGTCTTAATAGTACATAATACTACACTTCACAGGGGGAAGCAACTAAATATTTGAATGCAATTCTTTGAAAACTATAAGGAGAGTAAATATAAATAGCAGTTTTTGATAAACAAATACAATGGAATCATTAATTATGGGGAACATTCTAAGTCCAATGATAATGATGAGGAATTAGATTCGAAGTGAGTTTTTGATCCTGAGTGATAAATAGAGGAGCCTAGAGCCAAGATCATAGATCAAACTGAAGATCAACAACTGTGAGATATTAATATTAAAGATCAAAAATGAAAAATAACATTACAAGAATCCATTCCAAGTGACTCCAATAAAATATACTAGGACCCATAAAATAAATTGATAAGGAATATTGGGATAGAGTCTATACCAAAACTTGTGCCTTGAGGTGACTACTGGACATGAAATGAGATTTTAGAAGGACTACAACTGCTACAAGATTACCAAGATGTATTTATAATAAAGTTTATAAAAGTAAAATGTGTAAAACCTTCATTATGAGATATGCACATAGAACTAAAATAGTGCAAATAACCCATGAAAAATTACCCATATGGATTAAAATCCAACACGAAATTGAAGGTAAAGGCTAAATTAGACTATTTGCAAAATGTAGGCATTATCTATCTAGGGGAAAAATAAACTGGGTTAGCTTAATAGTGGTGAAGCCTAAAAATTATAGAGAAATCATAGTATGTGGGGAATATATTGTATTAATTGATGCTTTCATTAATGATCCATTCCCAATCCCATTCATAAATGGTGTCCTAGAGTCAGTCACAGGATATGAAGTGCATTCTTTTACATATGGGTTTAATTACTACTATTGATACCAATCACATCAGAAGATCAAGATAAAACCATATTTGCAATAGAATGGGATTTTACATACAAGGTAATGCATTTTGGCTTGAAAATTTATCTTATTGTATCCTTTAGGGTTGTGTTCACTACATTTAAAGACTTCATCCATGATTTCTTAAAAGTCTATCTAGATGATTGGGCTATTTTTCATTTATTTAAGGAACACCTATCTAAGTGGGGATTGATATTGGAATGATGCTGAGCTTTGTGTATTATGTTGAACCTAAATAATTATTTTTGTTTACACCTTTTGGTGTCATTTTGGATCATATAGTGTGCAGTGATAGGATTTTAGTTGATCAAAGCCAAAATTTTAGTTATTGTGGGTATGCCACCTCCTACAAGCTATACAAAGGTGCAATCATTATTGGGTCATATATGATACTACATAAAATTCATAAAATGATAAGTAAATATATATCCTCCCATGGAGAAGATATTATGAAAAGAAACTAGGTTTGAATTGACTAATGAATACAAAATAACATTTGTGGATCTAAAGTAAAGGCTGAAAAAAACTCCCATATTAGTATTACATGACTGGAGTAAACCATTCCATGTTCATATAGATGCCTCAAGAACTATGGTATGAGCTATTCTAGGACAATGAAGAGATGGATTACTGGACAATCCCATTCATTTCAAACGCCAAAAGCTCTTAATTTTAAAATAATTACACAACTAAAAAATGAGAAGTTTTAGCAAAGGTGTTTGGACTATAACAACACCATTTGCATTTTTTACTACTCACCAAACTCTACAATATATTGTAAAGAAGCCCATGTTAGGAGGAAAGATATATTGGTGGATAGTGTTATTTTAATAATTTTAGTTTAGAATCAATGTGAACCCTGGAAGATAAAATGTGGGGCCAGACCATTTGACCTAAATACACAATGGAGAGGAACTTGAAGAACTCTAAGAGGAATCATCGAATGCCCATTTATTTTAAGTCTCTATGATCTTGTAAAAGATGGAATACATAGCAAATTTCCTTAAACAAGTATTTTTTATAGCGTATTATGTAGAAAGGGATATAAATAGTTGATCAAAAGAGCCATTCCATTTAACATCATTAATGGTTTTCTGTACAAAATGGAAAAAGATGGCATATTGTATAGAGTAGCTTTGGAGCATTAGTGTCCATAACTTATTCAAGAGGCACATCAGGGAATCATAGGTGGAAATTTTTTAGGATAATACAATGAAAGGAAGATATTATAAAGTGGCCTTTGCTGGCATACTTTATTTCATTATGTGCACCGAGTAGAAAAACATTGAGACATTTGTCAACAAATGGGAAGGCCTAATCATAGAGATGGAATGTCTTTAAACTCCATGATAGATGAGAATTCATTTGAATAGTAGGGAATTGAATTTATAGGACCAATAAATCCACCTAATAAACATAGTCATGCAAGTTACATAATTATCATGACAAATTACTTCACTAAATGGGTAAAAGTTACTGCGACACCAAGTTGTAGTGCTAAGGACTAGCTAAATTTATATATGAGATTATTATAACTAGATTTGGATGTCATGTGAAGTTAGTTAATGATAAAAGAACACATTTATTAAATATTACCATCAAGATTATAATATATGAGTTTATGATATCCCACCATAAAATATTAGCATATCACTAACAAGCCCATGGGTAGGTAGAGCCATCAAAAAAATTCTTTGGTAAGATGCTTACAAAAATATTCAATGTACATAGAGATGATTGGGAGGTTTGAATTCCAATGATCTTATGGGCATATAGGAAAAAATAAAAGCATGTAATGGGTTTCACTCCATTTCAACCAGTTTATGAATTAGAATCAATCATGCCAATGGAATACATAGTCCCTAGTCTATGAATTATAATGATCATGTGACTAGTAGATCAAGTCTCTCTTCATGCATGAATAATGTATTTAACTTGAATGGAATAAAAAAGGAAAAGAGAAAAATGGACACAAGAAGTCAACAATAAGTAAAAAAGTGTGGCATGATTACAACCTATGATCCAAATAATTTTACCTAAAACAAGCAGTATTACTGTATGATAGTAGCTTTTGGGCATTTCTAGGTAAGATGCACATTTGATGGAAAGGAACTTACATCATCCATGAAGTATCACAATAAGTAATAATTGTGTTAAGGGACCTTTATGTAACCATTCTTCTAGAGTGTGCAAATGGTTGCATGATTAAATTTTATCATCAATAATATCTATCATATCTTGCATACAAATTATAGAAGGGTGCTAAGTAACACCTTATAGATTAGGATTTTTGTTTAATGTATTATTTTCTTGTTTTGTTTTTAGGCTTTTAGTGTAGCTATATAGTGTGGTATCTATATTGTAAGACATTATAACCACATTGGAAAAGGCAAAGTCATAGAGTACGATAAGGAAAATAACTAACATATAATGGACATCATGCAGAGTCAACACATGAGTCATAAATAAAGTCTATGAATAAGGGTTGAGAAAAAGTATAGAGTAAGGACAATAAATAGTGATTCAAATAGTCATTAATAATGACACACTTAAAATATTACATCTTTTCCAAAATGGATCAAGTGTCAGAATCAAGTGATAAGGAAAATATGGCAGGTCAAATAAAAAAATCCCATCAGCTAAACTAGTACTTCTATACATTGAATCACCAATGACGTATCATCAACATACAACTACAATTAATTCAACAAAAAATGATGCATGAATATCTTATCACATTCAAAACATGTTGGATAGATTAAAGTGGGAAAACTTATATAGACAAGGGCATGTAGAACACAATGCCATTACACACATTTGAGAAAAATAGCCCTCTAAAATTTGTGCCTAATTCATTCATTTTTGTGTGAATTTTTACCAACATCAGTTTATTGAAATATATCATTCAAATGATATAAGAATAATAACCATGGATCACTCACAAATTTTGATTCCCATATCATATGTATATAAGGATGAAATGAGTATTGGTATTTTACTTTAATGAAAAATATACCATGATTTATACCCATTCAACTTCATAAACACAACATAATCCAATATTTTCATTCTATACTAACCAATAATAATGAAACTAGGTGCTTTAACATTATAACTTCACCTATGAGGAATGCGTACAAAGTGACTCATCAAATTTACAACCTTTAACCAACTCAATGAGGTGGTGATGACACTTCTTAGTTGGTACAATGAGGGTGCCATTCATTTTTCACAAAACATGACTACTTTCATCAACACAACCACCATGATACAACATTCAAGTGGTAAATCATTGGCCCCTTATAAGACAAAGAGCCCATCCATCCACTCAAAAATAAGGGGAAAACATATTATAACATTTAGGGGGATCCTTATCAACTTTGTTGAGGATTTTTTAGTGTGCACTATTTGAATGTATCACAAAGTAGTTTTTATAGACCATCAAAAGTATAAAGTAGGCCATAAAAGGGGTAATTGACATTACTTACTACATGATCCAAATCAATGAACATTTTAACTTGATGTAATGTTTAGTATTTGATCTTGGCAAAAACATTAAAAATGTCATCAATAAGACATCACAGGCCATTTAGTACCAAATTTTGGTCTTACTTATCTATTTTACATAGTGTAAGTCCCTAAAAGGCCCCATCGATCTAGAAATATATTTTTGGCCTACAACTACCTTCACAAACATTTCCTAGATAAAAATAGGGTAATACTATAAGAAACTAGGCAAATTCAATGCATGATGGGTGGTAATTCAACAAATTATCCTTTCACACCCTTAGGTGCCCATAGATGTCATGCAGTATTTTGGACAACATGCTACATTGACTAAGCTCCATGATGTTATCTAAATTAGAGTTCATGAGCTTCCAAAATCACCCATCAATTACTTTCCATTCTTTAACACTATGTTGTATGCAAAGGTGGAAATTATATTATATAAATATTTAGTTTCTTGATTAGTACCACCATTGAAAATGATAATTTTAAGGGCACAACAACCATTACCTCAACAATCAACAACACAACCATAAACAAAGGTGCAGGCACTACTTGAAGTAGAAACATATCCATTGCAGATTGTTGTAGGGAAGAGGAAAGTAAAATTCACAAATCATCATTACCTCCACCAAATAATAAGACACACAATACCAAATCATGGGATTATGACAAGAATGTTTCACATATCATTGTAGAATATGATCTTTCAGAACTAGGTGTCATAAGGGAGCATGTGTACAAGTCCATGTTGGAAAACATAGGCACTGAGGTCTATGAGGAATAAAAAGAAAAAGATTTTTTATTTTAAAAAGCAGTGCACACTTTTCAAGTGTGAAACAATGTCTTAAAGTTTATTTTGGTGGACATTCCCACACCTCCTACATATTTAATTGTATACAAAATGGTAGAAGAGAAAAAACACACACATAGAATGGCTGTGATTTTTTAAAGAACACCAAACATAGGGTCATCATGGGAATAATTTTTTTTATAACAATAAGGAAGATAAAAATAGTCATTGATACATAATACAAGGACCCATACTACACCCTAACCATCACTTCCTTTGTTGATCCTCTACTAGTTGAGGATGCTAAGCTATAAGAGGCTCAATTTATAGACGAACAAACAAAATAGATGATCAGGCCTATGAGAAATTAAAAATGAATTTGGTTCCTACATCCATATAAAAGTCACCAATACATATGTACACCATTTTCCAATCATCATATTCTTCATCTATTTCATATAACCTCTCATATCTAGATTATTCAACTCCTACACATGAGCCATAAGTGAGTGCACAACCATAGCCTAAGTAATCATCCACACAAGAAGATATCATAAAACATGAGTAATATACTAAGGATAAGATAAATTAGGAGAATAAACAAAAGGTATATGTGAAGAAGGTGAGAAAAGATGAGAGGAATAAGAAGAAGGAAGAAGTGGTATGCAAGGTTGTCAAAGAGGAGTGAAAAAAGAGGCAAGAGGAAGAAAATAATAAATACGATGAAGAAGATGTAAGCAAATATAAAGAGTGACCAAACCAAGAATCTTAAAAAACACATAAGAGAAAGGTTGAGGCTGATGTATTAGCCAAGGCATAAGAAGATAAAAATAAATAAGTCTTGTGAAAGTATGAGGAAGTAACATATAAACAGACCCAAGCTCAAGTGGCCAAGGACCATGCACAAGAAATTACCAAAGAAAATATAGAATCAGAGTGCCAAGCATAGGTAAAAAGCGTAGTGAAACATGTAGTAAAATATATGAAGAAGTTGGTACTACTGAAATCCCAACAACCATCTTCTACATCACAAGGTTTAGGGTCCACTCAAGGGGGTGCACAAGAAGAGGTTTCCTAGCACAGGTAAAAATTTATTTGAAAATGGAAATGGGATGCCCTTGAAAAATTCACAAGATGAACAAACTTGTCACTTATAATAAAATAAATAAATAAAACACCTATGATGTCTATAAAGTTCTTAAAACAAAGGTGTAAGAAGTATCTGTAGATGTCTCCTAGTTACCTTTGACAAAGCAAATTGAGGGAATGATTTTGTTTTAGGAGTATAACACCTAAAAGGATTCCACACTGGAACAAGAGGCATCACACAAATAAGGGATGAAAACTTAGACTTACACCCCACCTTACTAAGGAAAGATAATTTATTGATGATACCTACCCTTCTTGGGTCACTCAAGTTATGGGTGATAAGGTCATGTCAAAAGAGAAGCAATTAACGACACTCTTTTCTTGGATGAGAAAGCAATGGATTGTTGTGTAGAATCTCCAACAAATGTTAATTTAAGGTTAGGTGTTGAAATACAAGATAAAGGATATATTCAAATTCTTGGAGGAGTATGAGAAAGACATGGACATTATTATACATTAGGCTCTACAGATCACTCTCACCATGCTAGATTAGAAGGAACAACTCAACACTAAATTTAATGAGGTAAGCCAAAAGATCACTAAGGGTGACAAAGATAGGGCAACAATGGTAGATGAGATGGATAAATTTGATTCAATGTATTCAACACTTAAAGAGTCATTGGACTCAAGAGACACAATGATGGATAAGATGACCAACTGATAGAAAGACATGCTTAAAATACATTTATAGGATTCAAAACACATTAGCACATAGATCGACTGGAATATTTAATGATAGAAATTAAACATAAAGTGTCATAGAGTAGAATTTCCATCCTAATCTCTGAGGATGATGATATTCATAATATAATGCAATATCAATCCCCTCTATGTACTATAATTTATTTGGTGTAGGAAGATCTCAGTGAATGGAAGATATACAATTATGACTTGTCCCACCTAGATAGTTCTATTTCTAAAATCATCAAGGAGATACATTTTCTCCCACCTACCCACTTCCAATAGGAAATCCAAAGGAAAGTTACTCAAGCTATGTAGTCAACTATATAATAATAAAAAACACCATTGGCATATTTGATTGTAGTTATGACCTCTTCATAAATAATTTCAATATATACAACATTGTATTCTACTTCAACATCTAAAATTTCTCTAGCTTTAGCTTCCACATCATAACCTCCTTCTTAGTCTATGACTCCACCTCTACATAGGTATGGTGCACACCAATTTCAGAAAGTTTTTCAAGCATCTCAATTTTTTTATAAGGGAAGGATTTAAACATTAAGAACATGGATTAAAAGGTTAAAAATTGGCAAGGGTCACCTCCTAGTTATGCCAATCTATTAAAAACCCATAAGGGCAATAAATTGTTACATTGATTAGTTAAAAACCCAAAATGGAAGCTAAGTAGTGTTCAAGAGGTGAAAATTAGCAAATGACACATTGAGTGATTATTTGAAGTAATGTTTCTAGTCCAACCCTTCTCTTGAGGCAAATCCATCAGCCTCAATTTTTGTTACACTTCTTGAAACTTTATCTCAAGATGAGACAATGGTTTAAGTCTAAGAAAGTGTTAGTAGTACAAAAGGGCTATAAAATTGTAGAGTATAATAATTTGACAACTGTGAGATCTACACTATTTTATACTTTGCATATATTTTTGGATGTTTTTAACACCTAAATGCAAATTAAGATATGTAGAATGGAAAGAGTCCCTCTTTTATTTGTAGCAACATGCTGTGATAGGAAGTGACAAAGCCTTTATAAGCTCTTATAAAATTCTCATTTGTATTGTAAAAGGGTTATGAAATATAAAAATCAATATGGAGATTCAATAATGGTTATTATTTATGTTTACACATGTTCCTTATGTAGTTATATACTATTTTATTATAATCTGTTAATCATTTCAAA
Organism: Torreya grandis; assembly: GCA_037957365.1. Lineage (NCBI taxonomy): Eukaryota > Viridiplantae > Streptophyta > Pinopsida > Cupressales > Taxaceae > Torreya > Torreya grandis. The sequence continues at coordinate 294,556 of JARHVA010000247.1, read as the reverse complement.
TCCTAAATGTTTTGAGTAAATTAAAACTACAAATCATGATCATTCCTTTACAATATTGATTTTGGTTTAACTTTAATTTTCTATCATAGCTTATGTGAGTCTATTTTATATTTAACTTCACACAAATAATCCAAATTAACATGTTTTGATGGGTTTTCCAAGAACATATACTAACAAGAGATGAACAAAAGAAAGGGTCCCAAGATAGTTTTTTTAATGTTGCCACTTCTACTATTACATATATTCCTATAGCATCCTCCCATGGTTTGGGATCATCACTTGGATTCCAAAAAGTATCCATGCATATGCCCACTCATGTTACTTATACTCCTCTAGTCTCCTATACAAATACTACTCTTGAGAATACAATTCTTGCCTTACAAACTAAGCTATCTCAAATTAAGCAAACCATTTCTCGTACTATCCATTATATGGAATCATTTTCCTTGTTACATTAAGCATGGGATATATTGAGAGGGGGGGGTTGAATTAGTATATCATATATCTTATAAAACTTTCCCTTTATAAAATTCCACTTAATCAAACATTCAAGATATGCAATAAAACTTAAACAATAAACACCACACAAGATAGAGAGAGACACCAGATATAACATGGAAACCTAATGTGGGAAAAACCATGGAGAACAATCTCAAGTATATTTGTGAGAACCAACCCACAGGAGCACCATACCCCTTTTCCGAGTACCAACCTCAACTACAATTCGTGAGCACCAACCCATAAGAGCTTCAAATCCCTTTGCTGAGCACCAACCTAGCTACTATTTGTGAGTACCAACCCACAGGAACACTAACCCCTTTGCTAAGCACCAACCCAATAATAATTCATGAGCACCAACCCACAGGAGCACCAACCCCTTTGTGTATACCCCACACCTATCTCTCAATGTTGCTATCTCAACAAATGATAGATCAATACAACATCTCCTTCCTCTTTCTCTCACCTTTGCTCTTCTAAGCTAGATATAACAAATACAAATCATATTCATCTCTCACAATTACTCTTCTAAGCTAGATATTACAATATCAAATCAACCTCTATCTCTCATATTACAAATGGCTTCTCAAGCCTTTATTTATAGCTTTCCAAATGACCTTTGGCCTTCCCTCTTTGTGACCCTTCAATCCTCATGGAAAATGGCACCAAACTTGTATGACCCTTCATATTCAAGCCTTTGAAAAGTCATGTGGTGACCCTTAATGACCAAAAACATCCTTCCATCTTTTGTCCTCATCTTGGTGACTTTTCGTATTCCTTAAGGTGTCCCTTCATGAGAAATTATGCCCTTACTATTTTGTCTTCACTTGGTGACTCTTGGAATTCCCCAAGTTGTCTCTTCATGGGAAAATGTGTCCCATCCTTCTTTTGTCTTTACCCCGTGTCTCTTTGACTTCTCTGTGGGCCCTTCTTTTGTCTCATATGCAACCAAAAATATATTCGTTAATATTAAATAAATATTAACTCATATTAGCCAAGATATATTTATTACAAACAACATTAAATGCAATGGGGCCTTTATCACCAATAATGCTAAACATTTGAAATCAATGACAATATTTCCAACACTTTCAAACCAAAAATTACATCTTATCTTTTAAAAATTAGCTTTATGTCTCCTAAGCTTCCTCTATATGAAGGCAAAGGTGATCTTGAACAACATTTGTGAGCATTTGATGCAGCTTGTCTAGACTATGTAGATAATGATAAATTATTCATAAATATTTTCCTAATAAGTCTTTAACAATGTGATCTTGGATGGTTTTATGATCTTACTCTTCAATTAGTACAGGCTTCCAACCATTTTTCAAATCAAATGTTAACCTAGGTGATCTGTAGTACCATCCTCTCAAGGCATTATCTTGCAAGGTACTAACACAAGAGACCTACAAATATTTACCTATATGAAGAGCAATCAAATAATGCATAAATTTGGTCAACTCATCATATAATTTCTATTTGAAATAACTAAATCGATGCACCATAGGATTAAACTATATAAAGTCACCATTGGCTCTCTCATCCCCAATAATTACTAAATTGTAAAATAATGTAATCCTAAGGTTCCAAGTTAGTCTCAGAAAGGAACCACCATGATGATGCTACACCACTATGATCATAACTATTTGACTATCATGCCTAGACTGCATTCTCCTCTCCTGAAACCATAAAAATTAATCATCATAAAAAACTAAGCTAAAATACTTGAAAGGGATGAACCCACTACCATGAATCATATCCTACCATGGCATCTTAGTGAAGTTGATGTCTGTAAATCCACTACCAAACTCAATATTAGGCATAAAAAAAGAAAATTTGCTTAGCCATAAATAATAAATCTCAACATATCCCCTCATGATATCCCAAAAATGAAACAATCCAATCACTATCATAACTCTAAAATTTTCCAACCAAGGAATGCCTCTACTGTCAGCAATTAAAGAAATGTCATTGAAACTTAATATATAATTATCAATGGAATGGTTCCAAACACACCAACACACCCAACTCACTACAATCAATAAGGCATCATATGAGTATATTCATACCATCTCCATAAAGTATTTTTAGTGACTATCACTCACCAGAGAGTAAGTAATAAATAAATGAATTGTGTCCAAAAAAACTCTAACAACTAGCTACCCTAAAGCCTTCCAAAGATCAAAATCAACCTAATCATAAAAATATGTAACCATAACCAATGTGGAAATGTAAGTGTAGTGGTAATAAATATGAAATCCCACTAAAAATATAGGTGAGATGAGTATTGAAGTAGCTGAAGAGTCATCTCTTATGGTCAAATAACCTCTACCAACTAACCTCAACCATAAAGTACTCAACTGTTGGTCTAAAGAAGTGATCCAAATCATATTCAATCTAAGAAATAAATTCATGTATAGGCTTATTAGAACATGGACAAAAATACCAACACTAGGATTTTCCCCACAACTCTAATCCTAAGACAACACCTCATTGCTAGGAATTGCACCTGGATTCCAAACCCTGTGATTGACTCCAATCTCATCACTAGAATCAAAAAGAATTCCATCATCCAACTCAAAGAGTGGAATATCATAAGTGACCTCAAATAAAGGGTTATCATCAAACTAAATATTATCCTCAACTCCAAAATTAGACCAACTAAACTCTTATTTTCATATTTTTAATGTGCAAGTTCAAACTCCTCATGAATGCAATCAAACTCCTACATTATCCATTTGATTTCCTTGGCACTTTATTTATTATCATAATCTCTGAATTGTTTGGCCTCATAGAATTTTTCATTTTATTCAATAAGTGCCTCTTGGGTACTTTCTAAAGTAAGCTTCATGGAATCCAACTCAATGGTGAGCTCACTAACCTCTCCTCTTAACTACCTAGTCATAGACAAGGTCTCATCTGCCAACTTGGTGGTTATATATCTATCATGAATCATGTGTAATAAGTATGATTTTATATCCTCCATAATGTTCTTCATCATGTGAAAATTATCAAGGATAACACTTTGCTCATAGTGATTTCTTGGTGTCATGAGGATGATGTTTTCAACAAGGCTTCTTATGTCATCCAATCTAGATAATGTGTGCACTTAATTTTCAATAGACACCAATAAATAATTTTCCTAATCATGTTTAAGGAAAGATATTAAACTACTACTATGATGAAAACTACAACTATAATATTTACCAAACCTTTCAGCAGTGACTCCATGGCTGCTCCAAGTCTCATGAACCTCCATTTTGAAGCTTGACCCATCATCATCATTTGACCCATGATCTGAAGGTACATTAGTGAAATCATCATCAATATTTTATCCACTATAAATAAAATGGTATTCATTAGACTTAGAGTCATCATCCATATAAATGTTGAGCTGTGAAACCTTCATAGTGCAACTCATAGAGAAACCATATTCAACTGTCACATAAAACCCTAAAAACTCTTCTACCTATAATCCTCTCTTCACAACTAAACCCTCATCGATGAAGTTATGAGTAGCTCCATTGTCAACCAAATAAGTGACTCATTTTACATTAAGGATTCCCTTAAAATAAAAGGGATGATACCTAGGCACTCCTGAAAGTGTAGCAATGGTCACATGTGCTGAATCATTTGTAAGATTAGGCTCAAGCTCTAACTATGGTGGTTATCCCTCATGATCACTATCACTATCCAGAATCATATGCTATATTAAATCATCATCCATAGAAGTGACATATATATAATTAACCTTGCCTTTAACACTTTTATTTTGTGGATAATATGTAGAAGGATATGTCTCAAGATCAAGAGCTAGTTGAATTACCTCTTGTAGAGTGCTAGGCTTGAAATCCTTTACCAAGTTGTTCAATCTATCACTCAAACCTTCTACAAAAAAATTGCCATTATTTTTTCAATCATATAAGGAACCATAACATCAAACTTTTTAAACTCATTAATGTAAGAATCAACATGCCCAATTTGTTTAACTTGACCCAATTCTCTATAGTAGACCTCCACATCTTTCCTATCAAATCTAGCAATGAGTTTATTGCTGAATTCTTCGTAGGAATGTATCATTGAATGATTTTGAGTTACTAACCCATGATGACACCAATCATATGATATATACTCAAGATGTATGGTTTCAAATTTAATGGATTCATCTTCTTGCATAGGCATGGGAGTTAAGAAGGTATCTAGCTTGTGAATCCAATCCCTTGCACTAGTCTTATCGCTATCAACAGAGTTTGGAAGAGTTAGTTTGCCCAAAGCTTACTTTAACTCTTTATGTTTCATCCTAGGTCTTTGCTGAACTATTTTTATCCTTATATCCTTTTATTGACTTATAAATTGGTTGAAGGATAAATCATCTCTAATACGTGGTGGAAGAGAATTGTATTAATCATGAATGGCAATAAACTCATCAGCCAAAGGTGATTTTTACTCATCAATTGAATATTTTTACTCATATACCTCTCTTGGTACGAATTTAGGCTGAAATTTTCTATCACTTGTGCTAACATTAGTTCTACGAGCATTGGGTGTACCTGCATTACTTCCTTCACTTGTATGTGCTTGGTTAACTCTCAAGTTTCCCATGTTTTGAGCCATTTTTCCATGAGCTATCATCATTTATTATTAGGATGCCATCATATATTTTTGTAACTAAATAATTTAATTTATCATTTGATTCTATCCTCTTATCATATCCATCAACAATTCCCCAACATTTTAATCATCACTTGGTGGAATTCCATCTCTTTTATCACCCATTATGCTAGTTGATCCAAAACCTATTTGTGGCTGCCTTGTAGCTGATAAAGTGTCCTCTTCTAGATATGGACCTGAAAACTAAAATTTAATTCTTATTTTCTCTCTTTTGTAATACCTTATAGCTATATCACTAGTGATCATTGACCCTTTAGGGTGGCAGGAATGTGGCTCTGATACCACTGTAGTAACCTTGATAAAAGTTTATCCAAAAATGAAGGATATCTAAAATAATTTTACCTAAAAAACACATGAATTGAAAATTCACACACTTTATGTACCATTTTATTATCTCTAATAAATAAATTAATGAAACATAACCAGGTCTAAAATGATTTATAAAATAATTCTCAAAATACCCAATTTTCTCCTCACCAAAGGACCCTGAATTTGATAGTTTGTTAACCAATTCAATGAAAAATTATTTAGACTTAAGGGAATGATAAATATTATGAATAATATTAATTTCATGTCCTATTTATGATGCATATAATAAAATAACATTTTTTCATAATAAACATGAATTTCAAGAAATATGTCTTCAAACCCTTACACCTGATTTCTCCAAAATTATTAAGAAAATATAAAATAAGAACCCAAGATTAAAATATTAGATTTTATGATGAAATTATGTAAAATTATAATTATATAAATTTATAAAAATATAATATATATCAGAAATAAAATTTGGAAACACACTATCAAACTTCTCACCTGAAAATCTTGTAAATACACACAAACTTGAAATAACTGAAACTACAACTTTGTGAAGCTCCATTGCAATCTATGTATGAGATTACCCACATAAAATTAGAGGGGGTTCATCATATTATTTACAACAACCCAAGGTTTTTCATCCTTAAATATTATTACTGTAGCATAAGTGCAACATACATAATAAATTTGTTAATTTGGCAAAATATCTCCCATAATTGAAAGTAGGGATTATTAATACCCAAGAGGTTCAAAAAGGGTGATAATATTAGAATTTATTGATTTTTGGGGGGTAAAGTAATATTAATTGGAAAAATCCAATAGTTTTTCTCTTAATCCACCTGTCCAAAATTTACTTAGATCTTGCTTTTTCCTGCTTTTGCTTTTATTTCTAAACTTGCCCAAAAGTGTTCCACTTAACTGGAGGATAAGAATTCAACATGATTTAGTAAATTTCCTTGAGTATAAATCATTATCCTTTCCTTAAAATCAATGCTATATTTGGTAAGTTTACTTATAAACTCCTCATCAATGATGTCATAACCTCTCCACAAATTATGCCTTCAAACATGCCACACTTTAATTAAATTAATTAAATATAGTTCAATAATACACTAAATTAGTGACAATGGTAAAAAAACATCAGAATCAAAGATGACTATCTAGGAGTGATTCTGATGATGAAAAATGATAAATGAACCCTGCTTGGTGAGTTACTAAAAATAGACAATCTCTCTAAGAAGGAACCCAAACTAGGAGCCAAAAATGACATCTAAAAGTGTCGTACAACTCCACTAAACCATCAGAGCTCACTAGTAACATCAAAATACCCCTCTGATCAGGCTGATAGACACCTATAAATTCAATGCCAATTGCACTACATGAGAGCCCAAAAATGGGGACATTACAATGATTACATAGTTTATAGTTGTCTTTTGGGATTAGTGACTTGTAGGCTACATCTCATATCTCAAAAGGGGGCATCACAATGGGTTTGTCTTGAGAATTCAAGTCCTCATGAGATAATTTTTTTAATATTTATGACACTATATAGTTTTAAAAAATTAAGAT